>CAUYON010189718.1:0-28988 GCA_963573935.1 Arctocebus calabarensis
TGCCTCAGCCTTACGAGTAGCTGGGACTACAGGCTCCCACAAAACGCCCGGCTATTTTTCTGTTTTGCAGTTCGGCCGAGGCCGGGTTTGAACCTGCCACCTTCGGTATATGGGGCCGGCACCCTACTCGATGAGCCACAGGTGCCGCCCGAAATTATATCTTTTTAAAACAATTGTTCTTTTGGATTGCCTTCGGGTGTTCAGTTGTTCTTATTGCCTTCCCTGCCTTCACTGGTTATCCCAGAAATCTGAAAACTTTTATAAAAATCTGTATTGGTTTTTGAGAAAGTGTTTTGAATTAAGAAAAGAACTGCTATAATAAAGTAATTTCAACTTGGAATAAAGCTTGTTGATTACAGTAAGAAGAGCATTTTTGCTGTTTCATTCCAGAAACCAGAGATTCTATATCTAAAGTTATCTTTTAATCTCCGGAATCAGCCTGGATTATAAAAGGCTATATTTTTTGTGATGAAAACTCTATATCGCCATGAAATATAGAAAATTAAAAGCTTTTTTGTTTAAATAATTGATAAATGTCTGTATTTTGGTTCTGTATTTTGGAAAAGATGATTTGAATAGTAATTTCACCCTCTAAAAACAGCCCATTTGAAAAGTAAGCCTAAATTAATTTTCCTCAATAACTAGGTTTAAGTACCAGCAAAGACAGTGGACTTAGAGTGAAGATACTTTTAGACTTTTTTGGCTGTGTTCTCCTATTGGTAATCATTAGCCATGAATGATCTTTTTACGGGGGCCAGTTTCCTATTCTATGTAATGGAAAGTATCTATTAGATGATCTTTCTAAGATCTCTTTCAGCTCTTAAAATTAACTTTCTTTAATTCTATGTCTAAATAATAATTCTAGTTCTTTTCTCCATTTTTCCTGGAAAAGTTTTTTGAATATCAAATCAGGCTTAGTAACATTCTTTGTTCTTTAGTAATACTGGAGGTCCAGTGAAAAGGGTTTCTGGGTTTTTATGCTCTGTATTCCTTATTCTATCCTTATGTTATTTCTAAGTGGACTTGAAAGGAACTACCTTGTTTGTATAGGTTGTATTTTTGTAGTAGTATAAACAAGAAGATCTGAGCAATGATTGCATGAAAAAAAATTTTCCTTGCCCTGAAATAATTTTAAAGTTGTTTAGCACTGTTGCAGGAAAATGAGGCCCAATAGAAAGAAAAATTCACCTGAACACCTGTGTTTGAAAGAGGAAGGGGCTTTATTCCAGCCAGTGGAGCTTATGCAGACTAGTGTTCAAGATGGCTGAGCTCCCTGATCAGCTCTGTCCCTGTTCTTTTATAGGACTCAAAGATAGGCAGACAAATGAATTATTATATTGTCCCTCATTGGAGGGTTCGAAACATGTACAACATTTACAGAAGTGGAAGCAAGCATTTGTTTCAAGATTCCAGGAATCTAAGGTTTTACAAATTCTTAGGAGCTGAGTTACCATGGGGAGGACTTTGCAAGAGTGTCTTTGAGTTTCTGGTGAAAATCCTTTCGTTCTTCTAGATCAGAACATGCTCTTCCCAGGTATCCTGACTCAGGACAATTTATTAATTTATTTATTAATCTTCTGCTAAGTATAGGGAAAATGTATAAGCGTGTATGTGTGTATATTAATTAGTAATTTTCTTATCCCAAAAGTAGTCTAATGACTTAAATAATTAATAATTCTAAAAACATTGGTGGTAAATGTTGTCACATGGTAAAACATTAATTCTCTAATATGTTATGTTTAATAAATGTCCAGCCTATAATCATTAATTGCTTACTTGACTTTGGACAAGTAATTTCTTCAGTTCTTAGTGTCCTCAGTTCTTACATACACTTAGAATTATCTGAATAAATGTAGACATAAAAAAGTTAAAGAAGGACTACATTTTTTTGTCTTGATGCTTATTTTTTCAATTAATAGTGTGGTAGATAACAGCCATATGAGGATGTTGTATGTCTATGTATAATCTTTTTAAATAACCCTTTAGTATAAATATACCATAATTTATTATTTTCCTTTCCCTTATTGATGGATATTAGATAATTTCTGATGATTTTGTTTCTATGAAGAATGCTGCATCTTGATACATTTTGAGTGTATATGTGAGTGTTGGTGTGGGATACATTCCTAAAAGTGGTGCTACTCAGAATCCTTCCCTGTCCTGTAAGCTGGGTTATGTCTAACTCTTCTAATCTCCCCATCCTCCTTAAGTATTCCACTAGCATGTAATGAACCACATTTTATTGCAAGTACAGAAGCTGTTCTTTTCACTGGAAGTTCCTGGGGAACACAGATTGTCATTTATTCATTGTTGCATCTCCACCGTGGAGCACATGGTAATTCAAAATAAATTTGAACTGAACTTGAAACTTGAGGATGAAGATCCAATTTCTTCACTTTAATTTCTTGGTTTGCCTTTTCCAGACTTCTTTAACCCTGTGGTAATTTTCCCTCTTGTATATTTGGATCATGACATAGCTATCCTGGTGTCCAAGGCCACCAACCTATAGGGTAGCTCCTTGCAGCTTTCGTTTCAGAAGGCTGCCATGCCCTAGTTACACAGGTGTAGTTTCTTACACAATGAAAGTTTTACAAGTCTCTTGAGATAATTTTCCTAATTAGAAATCAGGGGTGAGAACTTTTATGTAATCAGCATTGTGGAAGAGCGAAAAAAAATATTGAAGGCAGATGTTTGAAAGCACCTTCTCTGTGGTACGCAGTAGCCATTTCCTTAGGGCAAGTTTAGTGTCTATGTAAGATTCAGCTGTTTCATCTGCAGAACAAAAATAGTGTTATATATTAAGATATCTTCTAATATGGTTGTAGAAAAAATGTGAAATGTTAAATGGGGTATTGAAAGGATTAAAGGAGTTCTTGAATTCTCTAACTGGGACTTAGTATGCAGTTGAACATGAGAAACGGTTAGGTCTCTTTTCCAGATACCTTAGGAGGTTTTCAACCTTGTGGGGAGCTGGGCTGACAACACATTCTATATCATGGATACTCTGACAGAGTAGAAAGTTATTATTAATACAACTGACAAGGATTTCAGAGGTTTTAAACAATTATTGTGAAACTTATTGCCATTCAGACCAATCTCTTACTTTCCAAAGCTTTTGTTCTTAGGATGAATGTGTTGACTGTGGGACCGCTGTCATCACCAGGAGAAAAGTGCTCCAAACGTACCAGTGTTGAGGATTTCATATTTTCCTTGCTAGCTCTTGTCTTTTTTCTCTGTTAGTCTTTCTTAATGTGGCTTTTTAAAAAAACTTCCTTGGCTGTTCTGTTTCAAATTGAGTTAGATTATGCTGGCCAAAAGATCAGAAAGGGTCCTGGTTCTCATCTTTCTTGACCAAAGGCTTTTTTAAACTAATCTATAAATTTCATGAGACCATAGGAACAAACAGTAAAAACTTCTGTGAAGAGTATATAGTAGCAGAGATGGAATGAGTTGATTCTTCTCTAAGTAAGTTCTCCTTTTTGGGATACAAAACTGAAATAAGCCATGTTGTATGCAGCTCTGGGGATTGAAGGAGTTCTCGCAGTTATTTCTTGTATGATCTTAGACAAGATTGTATCTATATCATGATGTGGCTATACTACTATGTTTTAAAAAGGAGAGCTAAATGGTGTTTTCCCCCCAAATTTTGGAAAAAGTGTGGATTTTTATAAGTAAGTGTGTACTAGCGTGGGATTTTTAGCTAGGAATTAATATGTGTGATAAATCTGAATTGCTGTGGAGGTAATGAGAAAGAATGGTAGATTTGGAATGAGAAGACCTAGGTTTGAGACTCAGCTTTGGGGGTTGCTACTTTGTGTGACTCTGTGTAAATCTCTTCCCAGACTCAGTTTCTTCATCTAGGGCAGCAATTTGGCACACCGGTGTGCTATGAGGCTGTGGAAATTTTAAAAGACCATTAATTAAATTATTTTCTAAAGAAGTTCAGAACACAGTAAGTATAATCTTTTTTTTTTACTCTTTATTTAAAAATTAATATAATTTAGGGGTGCCATGGAAATTTAACTGTAGGTTCAAGTGTGCTATGAGATAAAAAAAGGTTAACAAATACTGATCCAGGGAAAGGGGTAATAATGCTTTTTTATAATGTTGTTTATGATTTAATTATATGTCTTTGTGGGTGTGGTAGCTCACACTTAAGATCTTGCATTTGGGAGGCCAATGTGGGAAGATTGCTTGAGTCCAGGAGTTCAAGACCAGCCTAAGCAACATAGTGAGAACCCATTTTAAAAAAACAAAACAAACAAACAAAAAACCCCCATATCTATCTATCTATCTATATATATGTATATACACAAAAATTGGCTAGGCATGGTGGTGCACAACTGTCATCTCAGCGACTCAGGAGGCTGAGGCAAGAGGATCACTTGAGCCCAGGAATTTGAGGTTGGAGTGAGCCATGATGACGCCACTATATTTCAGCCTGTGCAACACAGTGAGACCTAGTCTCAAAAAACAAAAAAAATGTGAATGTGTCTGGACTTAAAAGCATTATTTACATAGTTAGATATTATCTGCATTGGTAGATATGATGTCGTGATGGCAGCATCTAGGGCAGTGCTGGTAGGTGGTGGGAGTAAGTAAGTTTTTGCTAAATAAATGATTAGGGGAACATTGAATTGGAAGAATTTGCTTCTTAGCATAAATACTGAGGTTACTTTTTTTTCTTTATGTTCCATTTTAAGAAAAATATTAATCTTAATACAGATTTTTGGCAGAGGCAAGGTTTTGATAATAATAATGTATTATTCAACATTCTAGTAGATTATAGAGTACTTTAGTCAACAAAACAGAATCAGTATACAAATTATATTGTTAGTAGTTTACATAATATTTATTGAACATACACTATGTACTTAGCTTTTAGGCAATTAGGTAAACATTGATTGGCAGTATACCCTGTGTATACCCAGGGGATTGCATAGTGTTGTGATAGGGACAAGGCCAATTTTACCCAAACTTATAGACAGCCAGACATACCATCTCTTCTGCCTACCTTGCCTTGATCTGTCATTACTTATTGCAGGCTCCATAGGTGTGGGGATTTGTTTTATTCTTGCCTATACCACCAGTACTTGGCATGATGCCTAGGACATAAAAACTGCTCAATTAATATTTGTCAAGTCATGAATAGATGAAGGTTCTGATTTGATAGTAGTTCTATGTAAAAGAATTTGAACCACAATACTTAGGAGGCCAAGGTGGGTGGGTTGCCTGAGCTCACAGGTTCGAGACCAGCCTGAGCCACAGTGAGACCCTGTCACTAAAAAATAGCTGGGTGTTGTGGCAGGTGCCTGTAGTCCCGGCAACTTGGGAGGCTGAGGCAAGATAATTGCTTGAGCCCAAGAGTTGAAAGTTGCTGTGGGCTGTGATGCTACAACACTCTACCGAGGGCGACAAAGTGAAAATCTATTCCCCTCGTCCCCGTTCAAAAAACAAGAAATTGAACCCTAACAATCACGATAGCTAAGATTAATTAGACCCTTACCATGTATGTCGTGTCCTATGCCAAGTAACTTACAGACAGTGACTCACTTAATCCTTTCACATCACCTTGAAAAGGTCACTGTTATTACTTACATTTTGTATGTGAAGAATTGGAATCTCAAAGTAGTTAGGCAGTTTGCTCAGTGTCATATAGCCATCTCCCATTTCTTCCTTTCTTGCCCTTCGGAGAATCAAGGGACCAAATATAGTGTAGGCACTCCATTTCCTTTAGCACAATGGAGGTTTTTTTTAAAAAAGACATATTCTCCCTCTGTCGCCCAGGCTACTAGAGTGCAGTGACATCAACATAGCTCACCCAACCTCAAACTCCTGAGCTCAAGCAGTGATTCTGCTTTGGCCTCCCCGAGCGCTGGGATTTGTAGGTGTGAGGCACTGTGCCCAGCCTGTAATGGGGTGCTGGAGCTTAGCCCATTTCATTCAGATGCGCAGCATCCTCCCTAATACTATTCTTCTTTGATCTCCTTCCTAGCTATTCGGAAGATTCTCTTCACTTGCTCTGTAAACCAAAGATGATGCTAATCATAGCGTAGAAACATGAGTTTGGTATTGACGTTATTTTTGTGTAAAGGAAAATGTTAAGCCTTAAAGTAAAGGAAATCAGTTCTGTTAGCATATAGAGACCTTAAAATAATTAAAAGTCCCTTCCGAGTTCCTCCAATGTCTTCATCTATTTTGTTGTCTTTCTCTGCTTACCGTTGCTTCTCTTCAAAGATTGGAATGGCAGGTAAAAATATCAAATATAATGTACAGTGTTGGTTTGGTAAGATTCATAGAACTTCAAACAATCTTATTTTTCAAATAGGAAATTTTTTACAAGTTAGAAAACTTCAATAAGAACCTGGAAGTCTTAAAAGTGTTAATTCTGACAAAATACACCTTGCCGAGCTCCCGTCTTTCTGTAAGCCATAAAAAGTCTTATAGAAGAAGTCTTCCTTGAAGGTGTGGACCCCTTCAAGGCGTAGCAAAATCAGAGAAGAGCTGAAAATGTGAAGATCTCATTATGTGTGCTGTCACTGTGCTTCTTCATTTTGCCAGAAAGAAAAGTATGTTCTCCTTGTGGTTGGATGGTGTCTATGAAAGACCAACATTTTTTAATATTGGGGCTGGGAGGCCAGACCGTTGTAAGAGGAAAGGATAAAATGGAAGTAGAGAGAGAAGAAGAAGGTAAAAGAAAATAATAGCATTTAGAAGCTTTTGAAGAGATCAGATTGGATAGACAGACTTAGAATTGGTAACAAAAGGACAAGGCAGAGATCAGCTTAGTCGTGAGGGGGTGGTGAGGTAAGTGTGTGTAAGTCGTGAGATAGCCACGTCAATCTCAGTGAAGATGATAAGGACACCATTGGAATGGTATCTTTACACATATCTTTTACCCTACTGACAACTGTTTGTACTTCTCATACGTGACTTTATGATTCATTGATAATTTAGAACCTCCTCAGTGTGCTGTCTTTAAGAAGGCAAGAAAGTATGTTTGCGTATCTTAGAAAGGAGTTTATCACCATCTGATCTTCTGCAAACCAAACAAAATCATACACTGGGGAAAAGAAATTCCTGTTCAATGAATAGTCCTGGGAGAACTGGATAACCACATGGATGACTGAAACTGAGTCTGCATCCTTACCACCTAACAAAAATTGACTCATGATGGATAAAATTTAAATCTAAGACATGAAAGGATAAAAATTCTAGAAGAAAGTGTGAGAAAAACTCTTGGTGATATTGATTCGGGAAGGATTTTATGATGAAGACTCCATTGCCAATCACGACAACAAAAATAAGTAAATGGGACTTAATTAAGCTAAAAAGCTTCTGCACAGCTAAGGGACACAGTAATTAAAGCAAAAAGACAACCTTCAGAATGGGAAAAAAGATTTGCATGTTACACATCTGGCAAAGGGTTGATAACTAGAATCTACACAGATGTCAAATTAATCAGCAAAAAGAGAGCAAATAATACCATTTACAACTGGGCAAGAGATATGAACAGAACCTTCTCCGAAGAAGATAGACAAATGGCTAACAAATACATGAAAAAATGCTCATTGTCTGTAATTATCAGAGAAATGCAAATCAAAGCCACCCTGAGCTATCACCTAACCCCAGTGGGAATAGACCAAATCACAAAGTCCCAAAGCTGCAGATGCTGGCGAGGGTGTGGAGAGAAGGGGACATGGAGAGAAGGGGACAGTCATGCACTATTGGTGGGACTGCAAACTAATTCAGCCTCTTTGGAAAGAAGTATGGATCATCTTTAAAAAACTAAAAATAGATCTCCTATTTGATCCTGCAATCCCATTACTAGGTATCTACCCAGAAGAAAAGAAATCATTACCATGAGGACATTTGCATTAGATTTTTTATTGCAGTTTAATTCACAATTGCCAGGATGTGTAATCAACGCAAGTACCCATCTACACATGAGGTATATGTATACCATGGAATGCTATTCGGCCATAAAAAGATGGAGACTTTACATCTTTTGTATTAACCTGGATGGAGTTGGAGAACATTAGTAGTAAAATTTGACAAGAACGGAAAAGCAAGTATTCAGTGTATTCAATATTGATATGAAACCAATAGACAAACTAATACATACCCACACAAGAGAAAAACTGAATTAAACTCCAGGTGAGGGCAGAGGGGAGAGAGGACAGAGGGGGATTGGTGTGCTCTAACCTAGAAGACACAATGTACAGGTGTATGGCGCACTTCTTGGGTGAGGGGCACGACTATAACTTGGACTCTACCTAACAAATGCAAACAATTTAATGTGATCAACTGTACCTTCATATTAATCTGAAATAAAAGAAAAGGGTTCTTAAATACAATTTATTACTAAAATAATCAAGCCTCAATTAATTGGAAACTTTTTTTTTTTTTTTTTGCCTAGGCTGACCCATTTCTCAGAATTGCAAACTAATTTTTGGAGTTTAATAAGTATTTGTGGGCAGTCAAGTGTGGGAAGCTAATTTCCATTTAAATCTGGCTTTTGCATAATTAAGTTATAATTTCCACATATCTTACAAATCATCTTTTAAGAATCATTTTGATGATAAAAGTTGAAGTTCTGTCTTTGAAGTTCATAAGGAGATGAGAAGAAAAATCATTGAATTTTTGAAAAAGTGATATAGTTGATGGAAAAAGCATAGACTTGGCTATTTAGTTCCACTTTTTGCATCCTTGTAACCTTGGGCTGAAGCTACGTTTTGATATTTAGTTTTCTCACCTGTAAATAGGAGTCATTTCTGCCACATAAGGTTTTTTTTGTAGGTCACATGAAATGTATAATGGGCCCAATTTTGTGTCTGATACAGTATAATACTCAGAAATACTCCTTTTAATGATTATTTAAAGGCCTAAATATTATTTTTCCTACTTCTTTCTTCTTCTCAGTCGAATAGACTATTTCCTGCAGATTCTTAATTCCTTGGCCTGTTACTCAGAAGCAATAATAGCTCTGAAGTTAATTTCTCCAGCGTTTAATCTGAGCTTCAAATTAGTTCTCTAATGTATTCTGCAGTACGAAACAAACTACTTGCTAGGCTGGAGCTGAGGAATAAAATGTATGAACCTGTCTAGGAATGCCGACCATAAGAATGAAAAGACAATCATTCTAACTTAATAATTTAGAAGATAGATTGACAAACTGTGGCCCCTGGGCCAAATCTAGACCTTTGTTTTTGTAAATAAAGGTTTACTAAACACAGCCCCACTCTTTCCTTGTCTATTGATACTCACATACTTCAAAGGCAAAGTGAGTAGTTGCAACTGAGACTGGCCAGCAAAGCCTAAAATATATACTGTCCGCCCTTTCCAAAATACTTTCCACATACTGACTTAGAATTTTCCTTAGAATAGGAACTTAAGATAGTTCCTATAGGTGAATATTCATGTTCAAATAACTTAATTTTCTCACTAAAAAAATCCATCTTACAACTTCTAGGAGTTTGCTACACTGCTTTTAGGTTAGCTAAAATGATCTGGAATTCATAGATCTCATTATTTCATCATTTCTGGGCTATTTGGTTATTTGGGATAGAACAGTCTTCATTGTTAATTTTTCATATATTTTCTCAAAATTTCAGGAAACTTGTTTAAGGTTACTAAAACTGAATATATTGCTTATTAAAATAATTCCATAAACATTTTAATTTATATTGTCTAGAAATCTGTTTTCATCTCTCTGACATAAGCAGAAGCCATTTAGATATCTCCCCAGAGGGGAGTAGTTTTCTGTTGTTATAAAAGTTGTATTTTCTAAATCTCTCCTAAAAGATTGTTGGCACCTAAATTAGAATATAAGTAATGACTTTAAAAAATTTTTTTTCTAACCAAATACTTTGTATTTTAATATGGAGATGTCCCAGTTTATGCCATATAGGATCTGTAGAAATTGTGGAAATGTTTATTGCTGATTGAGTTAGGGTTCTTGAGAAGTAAAGTGGGGAAAAAATGTAAGGTAGTATTTGTAGAAAGAAGTTACCTTTGGTTAGGTCTGCTATTCAGACGTTTTGCTTTGCCTTCCCAGGGATATTTTATAGTCACAAATAAGGAGAGAACTTGAGGAAGGCAAGGTATGGCCGCCTCTGTGTCATCTACGAACATGCTTTGAACTACCACGATTCCAGGCAGTGTGTTAGACCCTGGGACAAGGGGTGGAGATGATACTGAATGTTTCAGATTCAAAACTAGGTCCTTTTCTGTAACGACATTTACAAAGATCTATGAATAACCATTATTTCTGTGCGTGGTAGATGGTGATAGCAAATAAAAGAGGTTAGAAATAAGAGTTAAAATTTCTTGCAGTAGAGTATGATGAGAAAAATCAATGAAGGCCAAATTGTTACCTACATTATAGCACACATGGAGTATTTTTATTCCCTTTGTTTGTATAGTACTTACCTCATTCCATCTGTATGAGTGTCCTGCCAATCTTCCAGTCCTTATATTTTTTAATTGATATATAATAATTGTACATATTTTGAGAGTGCATGTATACGTTATTGATGTAGGCATAGAAAGTGTAATGATCAAGTCAGTATAATTGTGATATCCATTACCTCGAGTTTTTACCTTTTGTTTATGTTGGGAACATTTCAATTTTTTCATATAGTTATTTTGAAATACATAATAAATTATCGTTAACAATAGTTTCCCAAGAGCATTTCTGATGATTTCTGTTTACTGGGTCTTCCCTGCCTTTCCTGTTGTCCCACCCCAACAGAAAGCAGCTTTGATGACCTGCTCCTTTAGACTTTTCTAAGGATATTTACAGAACATAAATGTTACCAAGAATGCTTAACATGATGACCTTTACATACTCACTAAACATTTATTATATAATTAATGAAGTAGTTTCTGACTACAGTAGAAATGCACCCCATTTAAAAAAAAGATGATTATTGTCTGTGCCTTAGAATTGATTCATGGTTCTTTAGATTTGCTAATTTTTACTTAAGGGAGAAGAGGGTTCCTCATTTCCTAACCTGTAGTTAAAGTTAAACTGCCATTAAAACAGAGTGATGACTCAGTGATCAAAGACATTTGTTCATTTGTAAAATTCCCAGTCCCTTTACTGGGCAGCTTCAATAGCCACTTTTGTGTATGTTGTTGGTCTCTCCCGAATCTTTTCCTCAGAAGAGCATATTGCTTGCATTTGCTGTTCCCAGCACCTCTGAAGAGGATTTTAAGAGCTAGGGAGGATTTTAATTTAATTCTGTTGTTTCCAGGCATTGTGGATAATGCTTTTCAGATGTGTATGGATAGTTTCCAATTCAAACATTGGAAATTCCTGATCAAGTTTTGGATTCTAAATTTATATTCTCCAGCTGGTTTCAGGGGGTTTGAGGGGATGGTATATGTTATCTGTGTTATTAAGACTGCTTAATAGAATACTTTCTGAAAGAATGTGATAAATAAGAGGCAAACTTTGCTCCTGAAGATCTCTTGATTGCCTTAGTTTCCTTTCCTTATGTGAGAAATGTACCTTCATTTTTATTTTCATAGGATACACATCCTTCTTATATGTGTACACACATATTATGTGTATATAAATATATATATATAAATCGAAGCTCACAGAAAGATTATAGTAAAAGCATTTATGTTAGCTTGCTCAACTCTTGCAAGCTTGAGTAGTAATCTCTCGTAAGTTACTTAACCTCAGGTAATTTTCTTTCCTCTTATGAAATGAGGATGATTATACCTTCTTAAGAGAAGATTGTGAGGCTTATTTTCATGACACATACAGAAGACAGGGATTCTTTAGGTCAGTGAGTATAGCTGGGGTTATCTGGATAATTAAGTCTGAACGCTTAAAGTTTTGTGGGGGTGGAGGAGGAGCATATTTTAAGGATGGTGTTTAAATAATTTACCTTGAATCATTGTACTCACCTCAGTTCACTGAAAACTTGCCAATTTTTCTTTTTGGTTTGTATGACATTGGCGTAAAACTTCCAAGGTAGTCACTTCCTATTTATGCCCAATTCACAAACGTCCCCTTGCTGTTTTATCGTAGTCATGAGACAGTAATAGTGTATTAAAGTGTATCAGTTGAAATAGGCTAAAATATTTACAAACATATATTTTGAAATTTGGAAACATGTTGGACAAAAAGAGTTCACAAAGATAAGAATGTTTTTCTAAAATAGTTTTATACTTTTAAATATCTCTTAGTAATCAGATTATTTGACATGAGCAAAGCAATGTAAATAGAAATGAAAGAACTTGTTAACAAAGAGGTTTACACATGTGCTTATGTACAGAATTTATTTCTTGAATTTTATTTCATTAGTCCAAATACTGATTTTAATTTATTTTACTAAATCAAATAATCCGGCTTTCATAGAATCTGGGAAACTTTTAGACTTCAGAAAGCAAATAGCTAACATAGTGCTAAGGATGTAAGAAATTCTTTTTTTCCCCTTTCTTTTGAGACAGGCTCTCACCATGTCATCCAGCCAGTACAGTGGCACTATCAGTCTCCTGAATGGCTCATACAGGCGAAGCCACCATGCCTGGCTATTTTGTACTTTTAATTTTTTTTGTTTTTTAAAGAGATGAGTCTTAGGGCGGCGCCTGTGGCTCAGCGAGTAGGGCTCCGACCCCATATACCGAGGGCTGCGGGTTCAAACCCGGCCCCGGTCGAACTGCATCAAAAATTAGCCAAGCATTGTAGCAGGCGCCTGTAGTCCCAGCTACTTGGGAGGCTGAGGCAAGAGAATTGCTTAAGCCCAAGAGATGGAGGTTGCTGTGAGCTGTGACTCCACAGCACTCTACCAAGGGCGATAGAGTGAGACTCTGTCTACACACACACACACACAAAACCAAAAAAAAGAGATGAGTCTTAATATGTTGCACAGGCTGGTCTTGAACTTCTGGGTTTGAGTGATCCTCCCACTTTAGCCTTCCTAAGTGCTAGGGTATTATTTATGTGTGTGAGCCATTGTGCCATTGTGCCTGACGAAAAGATTCTTATGAAGCTCAAAATTACACTTGAATATGAATTAATAGAATTTAAATGTTGATTAGAAAGATCTGTGGTGAAAGATAAGTTTAAGTACTTAGATAAAACTCTGTGGACAGGTAAAAGGAATTTATTGTAATGATGATATATTTAGTAATGAATATGTAGAATGCTGGTATTTGGGCATTTAATCTTTTGGTGTCTCCAATTTATATAAATGCCATTACTTAAAGAAGTTAGAGAGAGTTCTTTTTCATTCCTTGTAAAGACAAATAGATATCAAAATGTGTACTTACATACCAATAAGTCTCCTCTGTCAGACTTAGGCTTATAGAAGGCTTATATGTAGGGTAGATTAATGAATGATAGGATATAATTTTGGGGTATAAGGTCTGACAATTAACTCTGTAAAATCATACAAGAAAAAGTACTGCATACTTCATTGCTGAGTATCACTATGGCCACCATATAAACACTCCCCTTTGGAAGCTGTGCACTGATGCCATGCCTTAGTCCGCCCTTCAAAGGAATTTTGGAGCTCTTTTTCAAGAGCTATCAGATGTTGTCATTGTACCCTGGATGTCCTGAATATTATCAAAATGTCTTCCTCTCAATATTTCTTTTACTTTGGGGTAAAGAAAAGTCACTGGGGGCCAGATCTGGTGAGTAGGAAGGGTGTTGCAATATAGTTATTTGTTTGCTGGCTAAAAACTCTTTCACAGATAGTGCAGTATGAGCTGGTGCATTGTTGTGATTCAAGAGCCATGCCTTTCCCATTCCAAGAGTTTCAGTTAAGCTTTTTCTGTTTCTCTATTGATGTTTAGAGAGATAGTCTGCTATGCTTCTCACAGTCCACCAGCAAGTTTGACTCACAAGCCACAGTTTTTTACAATGTTTTGTCAGTTTTGTTCATTACTGGCTGCCCTGATCTCTATTCATCAGTGACACCTTTTCACCCCTCAGAAAAACGTTTACTCCGTTTGTACACTGTGATTTTCATCATGGCATTATTCCCATAAACTTGAACTAAAATGTCCTTGATTTCATTTCCACCCTTGTCAAGTTTAACAAGAAATTTAATGTTTGTTCATTGCTCTGATTCAAGTTCCAGCATGACTTGAAACAGCAATAGTGAATACCACTCAGCAAGACACTGCCACATGTTGACATATTGCAGGATCCCAGCTGCAGGACACTTACAAACCAAGGTTATAAAGTCATACTGAGTTGTTTGTACAGTGCTTCCAACATAAGAGCATGGTGGCAAGTTCA
This sequence comes from Arctocebus calabarensis, assembly GCA_963573935.1. Classification (NCBI taxonomy): domain Eukaryota; kingdom Metazoa; phylum Chordata; class Mammalia; order Primates; family Lorisidae; genus Arctocebus; species Arctocebus calabarensis. The sequence continues at coordinate 14,267 of CAUYON010189718.1, forward strand.
CAAACTTAATTGTCATTCCTGGTAGTTTGCTGCTGTCTCCTGGGGCACTTCTCTATAATGAGAAGTTACATCTTCTGGCTAGGAAAGGGGGCATTTTAAAATGCTTCATGCTTTAAAATTACATATTATCTGTTCCCAGTCAAAAGTTCTATTCTTTTACGAGGTACCTTTTTTTTTTAAAGCGGCAAGTCTTTTGGTGTCAAGACTCATTTACCTAAACACTGAGGATCCCAAGACATTTTTGTGTAGGTGAATTATATCTATTTTACAGTGAAGAATAAATTAAATATCTAAGGAAAGTGGCACTCTCTGCTGTTTGCCTCTGTTGACTTATCTTCAGTAATTTATACTTTTTTTTCCCCTCAAAAACTTAAGAAGATAGAATGAGTGAGGTTTCTACCTGTCATTGCTGGAGTATGACTTTTTTTTTTAAATTTGATTTGGTATAGTGCAGAGAGCTGGGTTTCCTAGCTGGGGACAGTGACTAAATCAACTATTTTCTTCTGATCGTTTCCATGTAAACTATTCGGTTTTGGGGATCTGTTTTGATGCTTTATTTGTCTTATCCTTATATGAATCACAAACTCATTTTGTCAATTTCCATAGGCTTATAAGCTGTAATATCAAATAATGTAAGTTTTCTCATCTTTTTCTTTGTTAAGAGTGGCTTAACTCTTTGTAGGCCTTTGTTCTGTATAATTTAGAATCAGCATTTAAAATTGCTCCAAAAACCTTGGGGTTTATTTACTTATTTTTTTCAGTTTGTTTATTAGAATTTCATTGAATCTGTAGGTTAAGTTTGAGAGAATTTTAATTATAAAAGTTATATGGGCAGCGCCTGTGGCTCAGTCAGTAGGGCGCCAGCCCCATATACAGAGGTTGGCGGGTTTGAACCCAGCCCTGGCCAAATTGCAACAAAAAATAGCCAGACGTTGTGGTGGGTCCCTGTAGTCCCAGCTACTTGGGAGGCTGAGGCAAGAGAATCACCTTAAGCCCAGGAGTTGGAGGTTGCTGTGAGCTGTGACTCCATAGCACTCTACTGAGGGTAACAAAGTGAGACTCTGTCTCTTAAAGAAAAAAAAAAGTTATGTAAGTTATGGTCTATCCTTTGGTCAAAAAAAATTTTTTTTTTACTATTGTAAGTGATATCCTTTCATGAATTGATTTGAAAGGCAGTTACTTTTTAGTAATTTAGACATTTTGAATTATTATTAATTTTTAATTACCTGCAGATTATTTGGGATTTTCTAAATAGATTATTATACAATAGTGCAATGATGGTAGTTTATTTCTTCTTTAGAAAAGAAAAAAAACCTATATTTCTGTCTTTTTTTTTTTCTTGTTTTACTAAGCCTTCCTTAAAATATTGACCAAATGTGAAGGTAGTGACATTTTTGTTTTGTTCCTGATTAAAAAAATTGTTTTTAATTTTAATGGAAATTATTTTAGTATTTTATTATTAAATATGGCATTTGGTATAGTTTTTTAGTAGATATTCTTTACCAGTGAAGGAAGTTCTTTTCAATAGTCATCTGGATAGGCGGGGCACAGTGGCTAACATCTGTAATCCTAGCACCCTAGGGGCTAAGGTAGGTGGATTGCCTGAACTCACCAGCTTGAGACCAGCCTGAGGAAGAGCGAGTCCCCATCTCTAAAAATAGCTGGCGTTGTAGCGGGCGCCTATAGTCCCAGCTACTTGGGAGGCTGAGACAAGAGAATCTCTTGAGCCCAAGAGTTTGCTGTGTGTTATGATGCCACAGCGGTCTACCGAGATTGACAAAGTGAGACTGTCTCAAAAAAAACAAAAGAACTGTCATCTATTTAGTATTTTTTTTTAATGGTGGCTGGATATTGAATTTTACAGGACTTTTAAAATGCATCCATATATTAGGTGTTTTTGATGTTAAACCACTTGAATTTATGGGATAAATCTAACTTTTTTGTATTTTATGTTTTTATTCATTGATTATGTTTCTAATATTTTCTTCAGGAGTTTTGCATCAGTGGTTCTAAGATAGGCCAATAATTTTCTTCGCTTCTGCCATCCTTGCTGGGATTTAGTGTAAGGGTTATACCAGGGTCATGGAATGACTTGGGGAATGGTTCCTTCTCTTATATTTTCTGAAAGAGTTGGTGTAATACTGGATTGTTTTGTTCCTGGAGTGCTTCATTCAGTTTCTTGCAAGACCATATAGGTATTTTTTGTTGTTGTTGCTTCATAAATTTTAAAATTTTCATTTAATTTCTTTGAAGATTATAGCATTCTTAAGTTTAAAACTATCTTTTGAGTCAGTTTTGGTAGATAATATTTTATAGAAATTTGTTCACTTTCTCTGAGTTTTTAAAATTACTGACATAAAGTTGTTTATAATATTCCTTTTTTTATGTTTTTGCTGCCCCTATAATTCCTAATATTGCTAACTTATTTATGATCTTTTTAGAGATTGTTAGTCTTTTCAAAAGAACCAGTTTTTATCTCTGTTGATCTTACATGTTTTTATTAATTTCTTTTTCTTATTTTTTTCTTCTACTTTTCCTTTTATTGGGTTCTTTTTCTTATTTTGATGGTTAGCTCATTTAGTTTCAACTTTCTTTTCTAATGTAAGATTTTACTACTAAATTTTATTCTGCTTTAGTTGCACTTTCTCGCTCTGGCCCAGACTGGTCTCGAATCTGTAAGCTCAGTCTCTTGGGATTAGTTTCCTTTTTTTGAAGTGTGCATCCATTAATAAAGAACTATTGGGATTAAGCACTCTCATTTTTTTGTATGAAATCTTATGTTTACTTTTAAGCAAATATAAATAACACACTGATTCCTATTATTCAAAAGAAAACAAGTAATATAAATAGTAGGACAGAAAGTAATATAATAGTAATAAACAGAAGTAATATAATAGTAACATTTTGTGTACAAATTTTACTTCTTAAAATGCATGTCAGAGTGTAGTGATTTTGTAGTATCTATTGCTTTGTTTTATCCACACTCCCATACTATTCTTGTGGCACAAGAATGACCTGAGAAAACTCAGAATCTTTTATTATTATAAAATTGGCCCAAACTAGTTCTCCTATTTCTTTTGATTCCCACAGGACAGTGCTTTCTTTTTTTGCTCTAATTGCTATTCTAAAAAAAATCTGAACTTGACTTATGTTAATTTTCTTGCATTCCCTTTACTGTCTGGGCACTGAATTCTCTCATGAAATGGGTATAGCTATTCTCAGTACATTCTCACTTGTTGCAAATTTGTTGTTCCTTGTAGAGTTTAAGTAATCAGTGCTTAAATGAGGTAGAAGTTGGGATTTTTTTCTTACGTGCATATTCTTAGTTCTGACATTGTGTTAACCTGTACAACTGTCACCAAATTCTACCAGTAAGCTTGTCCAACTCTCTGGGTTGTTTGAGTTGGGGAAGGAAGTTGAGATGTTCTATGACTCTGTTATAGAATGGGAGCCCTTTCTAGATTTCTGTGTTTGGTCACCCGCCCTCGTGGTACCTGTGCAGTGTTAGCTGGACTGTCCCTATCTGCGGTCAGGCCTGCGTCTCTACCTGCCAGCCTGTACCTGTGATGGGGTCGCTTGATGCTGCATGCTCCAGTTCCTGTGGCCCCCGGGTTGGTTGAATTCTTTCCATCAGTGAACGGTGGTAGATAAAATTCCAGCCATTCACTTCACTATGCACGTCCTGTTTTCTGAGACAGCCTATTTTCTTGGTAGCTGAACCCCCTGTTCTAAAGTTCTGGCGAGCATTTCAGAAAGGACACACCTTTCAAAAGAAAAGTCGTAAGTTAAGGACATTTTTTTTGTTTGTTTTTGAAAACACACTGAATGTTACTATTCTTTGTCTAGCTATAGTTTATTTCTAAACAAAAATGTAACTATGCCATAAAAGTTGAATTTTAGATTTTTACATTCTTTTATATTAAGAGTGATTTCTTAATTTTATTTTCCTTTTTGCATTTCATACATATATTATTCTGTTATATTTAATTTAACTAAAATAGATTATTTTCCCGCAGTACTGAAATGCTACTATATTGATTTCTTTAATTTTCTGGTTGCTACATGATGATTTAATTTTTATAAATTGGCAGAAGCTGCACTGTAGTATGATGGGATAAAATTTGATAGTAGGAATTTTTTTTTTTTTTGAGACAGAGCCTCAAGCTGTCACCCTGGGTAGAGTGCTGTGGCATCATAGCTCACAGCAACCTCCAATTCCTGGGCTTAAGCGAGTCTCTTGCCTCCGCCTCCCAAGTAGCTGGGACTGCAGGCGCCCCCCACAACGCCCGGCCATTTTTTGGTTGCAGCGTCATTGTTGTTTGGCGGGTCCTCGGGCTGGATTTGAACCCGCCAGCTTAGGTGTACGTGGCTGGCGCCTTAGCCCGTTGAGCCACAGGCGCCGAGCCGATAGTAGGAAATTTTATAAATTAATGCAGCAGTGGCAAAAAAGTGTTTTCTGGTCTATTCATTTTTATCCCTATTAGTTTTAGTTTCAAGTATAAAGCCAGTTGGTAGCAGTAAATGCATTAGATTTCAATCCTCTAATAATTTCACTTACTTGGTACTTTGAAGTAATTTTTTCTTTCTTCTCAATTCCCATGCCACCCAGTCTGTGAACTTTTATTTCCAGTAAAATGTAGTGTCTATGGATTGTCAGCTCCCTGAAGGCAAATCTTGTCTTTTTTTATTCCACAATCCTGGGTTCAGTGCTTACTCACAGTGTATAGTCACAGTCAAGTAATATTTTTACTAAAAATCATTTGGGTGAACTAATATTAAGGTTTGGATTCAGAATTTTCATTTGTCAATATTGCAAAAACGTAGGTGATTATAAGATAACTACTTCCTGAAGTTCTCTGTATTCAGGTATCAGTGTTTATGATCTTTTCTCCTTTCGTCAAATCAAATGTTAAAAAGTAAATTGGTATCTACTATGTTTAACTGTATCTTTAGAAATTTAATTATCACTATACACTTTATTCTCTTAGCATAGTTGGGAACTAAGGATTGGTAAAATTCTATATCTTATTTTGGAACAAGTTAAATTTGGTTCTTTGTATCCTTTTTAGAAACTACGCTGTGGTGAATTTATCTGTTAATGAGTCCAATAATGTACTTATTCTTGGCACTGCTTGGGACAGTTGAAGGGAAGACACAGTTTCTTCCTCGTTTCTGTATCATAGAGCATGAAGCCATGGGACAGTGTGGACTTCCGTCCAGCTGTTCAGTTACCATATTTGACAGGAACTCAAAAGTTCCTCATCTCTTAGCAATTTTTGTGTTTCCGAGTTTAACCCTGTCAACAGTACTGACAGCATTCTTGGAGGTATGTGTCTTAAGACAGGAAGCATTTTGGAAATAAGTGAGTTTGCTAGTTAGGCAGAAAAGGATGTTCTTGGGGAGTAATAATGAAAGGATGAAAGCCAGGATTTGAGGAAGAGAGAGGGCAGGAGTGTGATGAGATTGGCAGGTGTGTCTAGAGCTGGGTTCTAAAGCTTAGGTAAAGCAAAAGGGGGAATTGTGTTTTTTTTTCTTTTTCTTGCAAGCATGAAACAAAGTTTATTGAGGAAGAGAAAGGTAAGTTTACAGAGCAAAAAGAAGGTAGGTTTATACAGCAAGGTACATTTGCCATAGGCGACAAATGGGCCTTCATTATCATGAGAGAGAAAAGGCTTTGGTAATGGTTAGGGGTTCAGTTTTATTCTGTTCGGGTGAGGCCCTCTTTGTGGGTCAGATAGTACCATGGAACCACTTGATGGATAGCGATAATCGGGTCTAAGTCAAATCCTATTGTCCCTAGGCTGCCAAGCCAGCGTGTTCCTCCTTTCCCCGGGGATCGCAGCTAGTTGTTTGATTGGATTAAGGTGGGGCAGCACTAAGATCAGGCTGCCCTTGTCCTTTTTTCAGGTAGGGCCAATTGTTCCAGTTACCAAAGCAAGGCACTCCCTTTGTTCCTAGGAGGCCCCTTGTTATCTGCCATTTCCCCAGTTGCTGTTCAAGAGGCCAGATCATTGGATGGGGTGTCAACTCATCTGGTTGCTTCCAGCTCAGAGGTAGGGACATGATCCATCTTAGAGTGGCCTCTTACAGGTTCTCTAGCGCCTTCTCTAGGGGACTTCAGCACATGTCCTCAGCAGATGGTTGTAGTTGCGCATGTGAGGAGGGTGTAGATGCTGGGACTGGTAGAGAACATAGGACTACTTATCATTTGATGGCCTCTAGGTAGACTGAAATAAATTTGGTTAGAAAATTAATGAGGACTGGAGCTATCATTAAAACTCCCAGGATGCAAAGTCATGAGATGACCAAGAAGATTACCTAGGACGACCACTAGGGCCTAGAGGTTCTTGCCTCATACCTAGAGATTGGAGGTAAAATCTAGGATGGCGCTGATGTTGTCTTGAACCTGTCTGGACTTGTTAACAAAAGTAGTGGACGGGCATAACAGTAGGTTTGGTTGAATTTCAAGGTATGTGTAGTTTTGTTTGCCAGGGCAAAAGGTGTCTCACCCCCAGGTAAACAGTTACTTCCCTGAAGGAGCCATATGGAGAAGTCTGCTGGAACAGGTACCAGAGATCCTCCAAGGGAGCACACGGAGGGTGTCTCCAGTGCTGGAGTCCTGGTATTTTGGCCCATTTTCCTTTCCTTTTTCAAAAGAGGTCCAAGTGCAGGAATGGTGTGTGTGTGGTGATTTAGAATTTTGTGTGGCAGCCAATGTTTTTTTTGCAGCTTATAAGGGGCCAGCCTGCCTAGGCAGAATTTTCTGAGTCAGGGCACCAAAATGTTGGGGGTGAGGCAGTTAGCTCCGTTTTCGGTTCTTGGCGTGCTCATGGCCAAAGAATGACCCACCCAAAGCAAGGCAAGTGTGAAACAAAATTTATCACGGAAGAGAAAGGTAGGTTGACCGCAAATGCATGGTGTGTTTACAGAATAAGATATGTTCGCCACAAACAAGGAAGGGTCCCCACTGTCATGAGGAAGAAAACCTCTGTGGTTTTCTCTGATGTTGGTATTGGTTTAACCTTTGGGTCTACTCTGTTATTTCAGGTTGGAATGCCATTCATTCTTTCTCTTTTTTCCTAATATAAATTTGCTGTATTAATAGCACTACTTTTTCTTTAGTTCCATTTCTAAATACTGTTACCTTTGAAATTATCTGTGCGGAATGTGGGAGCACACTTTAATCCTTTAACAAAAGGAGGAATCTGCATTATTATTTTTCATGTTGCTTTCAAGGAGACCTACAGTGACTAGCTTTGACACAGCCGAAAATTGGTACCTAGGGTATCATAATTAGCGCACTTTACACTTCTCTTTTAGAAGAATAGGACTAGTGGGAAGTAAGCAATACTAAGTCAAGTGATTTTAATTTCTTTTCTATCTTTGGCTAACTACTTATGAGAAAGCACCTGTATATTTGATAAATCTTCTATTATGATTTCTGACATTTTAATTTTTTTAGAGACAGAGTCTTGCTCTGTCACCCAGGTTGGAGTACAGTGGCCTAATCATAGCTCACTGTAACCTTGAACTCCTGGGCTCAAGCAGTCCTCCCACCTCAGCCTCCCTACTGGCTGGGACTATAGGCACATGCCATAGCCACCATGCCTGGCTAATTTATTTTTATACTGGGGGAGACAGGATCTCACTCTATTGCTCAGACTGAAATGCCCTGGCTTCATTACAGCTCACTGCAACCTCCACCTCCCTGGGTCAAGTGATCTTCTGGTTCAGTGTTCTAAGGAGCTAGAACTACAGAAACACACCACCAGGCCAGGCTAAAAATCTTTTTAAATTTTCTTGGAGATGGATTCTCACTGTGTGCCCAGGCTGCTTTGAACTTCTGAGCTTAAATGATCCTCCCACTTCAGCCTCCCAAAGTGAGGGAGCCACTGTGCCCAGCCCAGTGTAGAAATTTTTTAAGCAACTAATAGAATACTTGTTTTTAGAGTAGAAAGTGACTTAGTGGGTAAGGTATTGGTGTTAGACCCTTATTCTTTATTAATCAGTCCCAAATATGAATTATAAGTGCCCATTGAAGGCTCGACATAATATGTATTTTGTATGTAAAAAGCCTAAAATGTGTGTTTGGTTTCAGTAGATCCAGAATTTGCCAAGAACACAGTAAAACTAACTAAATTTTGTGAATGATGTGTTGTGAGGAGTTTAAGTATGTGGCTGGTTCCTGACGTCCAGACCACTGTGCCTAAATGTTACCTCTCTAGATAAAACCTTCCCTATCCTACAGTATACATTAGCATCTCTGACACTATTCTATTACTCTTTTTATTTCCACAGTAAAACATATCATTACCTGATGTTTTCTTCTTCATTTACTTTTCTCCTTTTAGAACTTATGTTTCAAGATTATTAGTAGAGAACGTGACTTTCTCATTCACCTGTTGATCAGTGCCTGGCATATGGCAGATACGCAGAAATGTTGGCCAAGTGAATGCTGACGTTTTCTTGCTCAAATATATTTTTTAACAGCTGTTGTTATTTTTTAGGACAGTACTGTTGAAGTTATTTTGGGAATAAATAATAGGTAAGCCCTAAAATATAAATGAATGTTTATATCAAATCAGGGCTCTAAGGTAAATATAATTTCATCAGGTCATCAGCAATGTTAAATTAAGCTTTGAGATTGTAAATTTTATTTTCATTCATAAAAATTGAAACCTGGCTGAAATCCCAGATTATATGAACAATTTCTTTTTTAAGTTGACGTTTCATTTTCAAAGAAAAGAGATTTTTCTTTTTGTATCACTGTCCAAATTTCCTTCAAGGATTTTACAACAGTGTGGTTTAAAATACCAAGCATGAATATAGTCACATATTTTTCTGATTGCAAATATGAGAGAAGAGTTAATAAATAACTACTAGAAAGTTAGTTAATAGCAACAGTCAGTGGACAACCTCTTGAAAGTAGGAAAAAAGTTTCCATTTATATCCAAACTAAATGAAGAGTGTTCTTTCATTATCACAGTCTAGATTTGGTTTGGATATAAATGAAAAAGCACAAAGTGTTTCAAGATTAGTATTTCATTTTACTTGCGAGAAAGAGTCATTTCAGTATTTAGTAACCACTTATAGTTAGAAGAGTCTGTGTATTGGGTTTTATAAAAGAAGTATTACTTTTAAAACCTGTCATTTGCTTTTTTAAATGCAATATATTTGTCCTTTCTGAGTATAGTGGTGTGGGCAGAAAAGTTATCCAGATATTATTTTGATTTAAAAAATTACATGAAATGTATTAGTGTGATAAGGTCAAACACATATCTTTGGTTTCTAAGTTCAGTTAATAAAACACATTACTTTTGTTATAAATCTTTCAACTTTTCAAGTTTTCATGAACTTTCATCATTAAAAAATGATCTCACTTTTGCAAATGTAACCACCTGAAGTTAATACTCTATTTACAAATTTAATATATTTGATTTTGAAGTACGTTTCTGAGAACTGAAATAAATCTTATAGTCTCATAAATTAAACTTCATGAATTGGTGACTGTAATGTTCCATTAAACATGTCAACACTATGTAGAACTAGTAGGATTTCTATTTATAATCATCATTAAATCAATCATTTGATTTTAATTTTTTTTTTTTTATTGTTGGGGATTCATTGAGGGTACAAGAAACCATGTTACACTGGTTGCATTTGTTAGGAAAAGACCCTCTTACAATCGTGTTTTGCCCCCAAAAGGTGTGGCACACACCAAGACCCCACCCCCCATTTGATTTTAATTTTAATTGAACTTATAAGGAATTACTGTCACTCTAATAGGTCATATCCTTTTATAAGTTACAAATACTTAAAATATGGGCACGGCATGGTGGCTCATCCCTGTAATCCCAATGTTTTGGTGGGCTGAGATGGGAGAATTGCTTGAGCCTAGGAGTTTGAGGTTATAGGGGTTATCGTGAGCTGTGTTTGGACCACTGCACTGTAGCGTGGGTGACAGAGTGAGACCCTGTCTCTACAGAAGAAACCTGTGATTGATGTTGTTATCATAAAATATTAATGGTAGTGAATTTGGTTTTTAAAAATATTTTTATATTTAGTTATAAACCTCTTCAGGATAATATCATCCCGAGCAATTTTCTCAACTATTTGAGATAGCAGTGAGGCATTTGAGCAGAATGCTCTTCAGATTCTTGCTAGCGCATTTCCTAGATTGATCATGGAGCTGTATTTATAGATAACAAGGATGTTATGTTAGTTCCTTCTTCACCATGTAGCCCAGTCCCTGTAATACCCTTGTGTAGAATGTTGTCTATAGTACTCAATTAGATTTTACATTTTTTTGGGTTTTAAGATAATTACCTTTTCATTGAGCTTTAAAGATCTTTGAACTTGATAGACTTCTCTTTTTTTTTTTTTCCATATTCTTTCTGTCTGGCTGGAGCACAGAAGTCTTACTGATATTAAAAATATCTGATTGAATTCTGGCATTCTCTCCAGGCTTTACTCAGACAGTTTCCAACATCATTGTACTGATATTAAGTAAAAATGATCAGTGAACTGTTAGTTCTTTGACCCTTCCTCAAGGTTTGTGTATGTTCTCTGTAGTAGGGGAGAACAAAGAGCTCTCCTAAAAGGTACCTGGGCACTGAATCTTAGGGGGCCTTTAAAAATGATAGCCACTGTTACTTTTGGTGTAGGTTAAAATAAAATGAAGAGAGAACTTCTGAAACCGGTTTGAAAGTAGGATAGATTAAGGAAGTAACGCTAAATGTCTACACTTTGCCAGCTGTTTTGCATAGAGTATTTCATTTAAATTAGCTTCATTCTTAAACCACAAAATTACCATATAAATGTATTAATCCTTCATAATGTTTATTTACAGATTAAGAGATAGTCGTTAAGTGAAATTAACAACTTGCCAAGGTCATAAATCTATTAACTGATGAACAGAATTTGAAACTAGATCTGTTTTTAATTTTTTAATTTTTTTGGGTCCAGCTTCCTTTTTCTGTCTTGTCGGAAGATACTTAGGTGAAAATAAAGTGAAGATTGTGTTCATTTAAAAAATATTTCCTGTGTGCTAATGTGTTTCCTCACACACTTAGTACCTTTTCCTGCACATGCATTTAATCAAAAAGCAAAGTTTCAGTGTGCTTTTAAAATTGTCCCTTTTTTTTTTTTTGAGACAGAGCCTCAAGCTGTGCTCCTGGGTAGAGTGCTGTGACATAACAGCTCACAGCAACCTCCAACTCTTGGGCTCAAGTGATTCGCCTGCCTCTGCCTCTGAAGTAGTTGGGACTACAGGCATTTACCACAACACCGGCTATTTTTTTTTGGTTGCACCTGTCATTGTTATTTGGCGGGCCCAGGTTGGATTAGAACTCATCAGCTCAGGTGTATGTGGCTGGTGCCTTAGCCGCTTAAGCCACATGCTCCAAGCCTTTTTTTTTTTAATAGACACAGGTTGACACAGTTTCATTCTCTTGCCCAGCTTGGAATGAAGTGGTCCCCAAATAGCTCACTGTAGCTGCGAACTACTAGGCTTCAAACGATCCTCCTGAATAGCTGGGACTTTCGGCATGGACAACTATACCTAGCTCATTTTGTTTATTTTTTGTAGAGATGGGTGTTCACTATGTTGCCCAGGCTGGCTTCAGACTCCTGAGCTCAAGCAATTCTCCTGTGCTGGCCTCCAGCAGTGCTGAGATTATAGGTGTGAGCCACCCCATGCCCGGCCATCTCTGTTGATTTTGTAGATTCATTTGTTGGCAGGGAAAAATGCATGGTCTGTAGAGCTGGAATCCATTTGCAAGTTTTTGTTTCGCCATGATAAATTAATTTCAACAGGTAGAGAAGAAAGTTGAGTAATGATATGATATATTTAGTCTGGAAAGGAAAATCCTAAGTACACTGACTTCCTAACTTTAACTTATTCTCTGTTTCTTCTGCTTCATAAGAAAACAAATCTGCTCAGTAGAAAAACAAAGTGGGTCAATAAAGTGACAGATTTGCCCTGACAGGGAAATTTGAACCTTATGAGGAATAGTTCATATTTTTCAAATAAGTAGGACATCTTTTTTTTTTTTTGCAATTTTGTCCCAGGGCTGGGCTTGAACCCGCCACCTCCGGTACATGGGGTCAGCACCCTACTCCTTGAGCCACAGGTGCTGCCCGACATCTTTTGATTATATCAAACGTTTTGTGCTTTTCAAAATGGTATCATGACTAATAATAGTAGTATATTAGTCTAATAACTCAGGGAATTGGATAGGTAGACCAGGTATTAGACCCATTTCATTAATAAGTAAATAAAAAATGGATAGCTTGCAGGCCACGGTGGCTCATGCCTGAAATCTCAGCTTCTGGGGGGCTGAGGCTGAAGGATCTCTTGAATCTAGCAGTTTGAGGCTGTAGTGAGCTACGATTGTGCCATTGCCGTCCAATCTGTTGAAGTGACAGAGGGAGATGCTGTCTGTAAAAACAAACAAACACACAAAATAATAAAGGATAGCTTGAGTTACTTGCATTGGGCTAATTCAGAGTCAACAATCTACAATATTTTTTTTTTTAAAGTTGTTATGTTTAAAAGACTGTGAGTTTCTTTATAAATCTACAATTAGGTAAATTGAGGAGTTTTAGCTGGTCATCTTTATAAGAAATGGAACCATCTCTGAAGTTAAAGTTATTTTTAGAAATGACTGATGCCCCTTTGCAAAAACTGTTTTGAAATATTTGTACTCACTGCAGTAGCAAATAATGCCAAAGTAGGATACCAAATATCCTTTTAGGCAGCAAATTACTATTTAAAGTGTGAGTTAAAGTATTTGGAGAATGTTTGCCCTTAGTCCTTTAATACACTCTTGTTTTGTGATTCGAGTATCACTCGTACAACAGATTTGTATTGGTATAGCCAGTGTATTTGGGCAAAGCCCAAGTGTTGGTATGACAGAGGATAATTTGCCTATTTTATGAATATTGTTGATTATTACAGAATATTTGGATGTTTATATTAAATGCCTAATATGTATCTTATGGGAAATGTATTGTATCTACTTTTTGAATCTTCTTTATGTTTTGAAATGGAAACTTACTTTAGATACAAACAAATTTCTGGGGATTCACTGCACATCAGCTAATCTGCTAGTCTTATTTTAAATCTTATCAATTATTAGGAGCGGCAGAACTCATTCTTCTAGAATTTTTTTTGTGCCGATTACCCTAAGTATGGGTCCTTTATATAGAACGAGGTTTTAAAAAATACTGGTTTATATCTAATTCATTCTTAGATTTGCTCATGCTATACTTCTACAAAAGTTTATTATCTCTAGAGTTTATAAACTCATATATTTGCTACTGCTAAAATATCTATTATTAATTAATTTCATTAAGTATCTATGGTCAACTCTGGTGCCTTAGTTCTTAGAGTTTTAGCGAACCTGCTGATAAAACAAGTTCTTGGATATTACTATTTTGGGCTATCAGTTAAATTTGTTTTTTAAGACACTCAATATTCTTATAAATGTAATCTATTCAAAGGAGTTTTTCCCCTCATGTTGCAAGTTTATTATATATGACCCCAAACTGGATCTCTTTATTCTCTTCCTCATAAGAAAACCTCACTTTTCTGTTTAAAGAAATGTAGAAGTTATTCCTTATAAGGAATAAAAATCTAGAGTTCTATTAATAAGCAGATGGCATTCAGTTTTTCATGTTGAAAAATTCAGATAAGTAGCTAGCAAAATCACCTTGCATTAAAAATATAAAGAAATAAAAAAAATAAAGAAATGATACATGTGGAATCTAAAAAATAAATATCCCATAAATGCAATGAATTCACTCCTGGGAGTCTGAATTACTACACTGTCATTGACTTTGAGCATTAAAAGACTCAGTATATTCCTGCAGGAGTCAAGCTTGAATATTAACACAGCTAGCTACCTTTGAGTTTCTGTATCTGTGGGTTTCAATGTAGGTGGAAGACTTGCCACACAATAACAGGATATACCCAGGAGCTGGTGGAGAAAGAAATTTCCTTTCCTGAATTTTCTTCCTCTTCATGTGTGCTTTACCAGTAAAATGACTTACTTTTGAATATATGAAGTCACAGTACTTAAAAATCTAAATAGAAATAGCTTAAATACAGAAAAAAAAAATCTGTGTATTCAAGATGCTTGGGGAATCAAGCATTCAAGTTTATAGAACCACATAGCCATTTGGACAACCTGTTCTCAAAATATTAAAATAAGATGTATTTAATATTGAAGCTTCTTTGAATATATAGTTTTGATGATGTAAATATGACATTTTAGGCATTTGAAATGAATTTCGGGTTTACCAATTACACAATATTTAACTTGTATTGGTGAAGCATAAAAATGAAAAAAGTTTGTGAATGAGACTTTCTGAATTCTATTCAGACAGATACCTCAGCTTTTAACCATAGTTAACTATTTTTAAAACAACAGTTTTTGGCTCGGCGCCTGTGGCTCAACGGGCTAAGGCGCCAGCCACGTACACCTGAGCTCGTGGGTTCGAATCCAGCCCGGGCCCGCCAAACAACAATGATGGCTGCAACCAAAAAATGGCCGGGCATTGTGGTGGGCACCTGTAGTCCCAGCTACTTGGGAGGCAGAGGCAGGAGAGTCGCTTGAGCCCAGGAATTGGAGGTTGCTATGAGCTGTAATGCCACAGCACTCTATCCAGGGTGACAGCTTGAGGCTCTGTCTCAAAAAAAAAAAAAATTTGTTTGATGATA
>CAUYON010189728.1:0-16704 GCA_963573935.1 Arctocebus calabarensis
AGCAGGGTACTGGTGAAACTTATTAAATGTAGAGTATCAATGTCTTTATATAGTGATCAAGAAAATGCCATGAAGACTATCTCTAACAGTACGATCAAAATATTTCTGATTGTATATGAAGCACATTCTGCCCTATGATTGTACCAATGTAAACAATTATGATTTAATAAAATTATAAAAAGAATCACATGTAATATATCCCTACTTTGAACCTTTAGATAATTGTTATTGACTAGACAATTTTTTTTTCTCCGTTTTTGGCCAGGGTTGGATTTGAACTCACCATCTCCAGTATATGGGGCCGGTGCCCTACTCCTTGAGCCACAGGCACTGCCCTAGACAAATATTAAAGCAGCACACAGAGAACGCTGGTGTGGAGGTGTGGTGCTAGGTTATTATTAGTATGGAGCATCTTCAGTGCTCCAGTTGTCCTTGCCTGTAGCACATCAGAAGTGCTGAATATCTCTCTACATCTGTGGGATCCTGAATCTTGGTGTGAAGAGGCAACAACAGACAAAGGTCATCTGCTCTGGTGACCACTGAGACATCTTGACCTGTCACCACTTGCTATCTGGCCATGTTCCTGCAATCTTCTTCTCATCAGACACCCTGCCCCCCTGGAGACCGTCCTTGATGCACTGCACTGATTGTGAGTGGAGCCCCTCACAATGCTACCAGGGCTCTATTGCCCCTACCTGGGCCCTCACAATCTCCAGTCTTCTATTTCCATTTATAAACTCCATCCTCCTCCATTTTCTTTGAAAAAAACCCTTGAAAAGCATTCCAGGGGATATTTGGGGGTATATTGGTTAAAGAGACGCTGAAGGAACTCTGAAAAAGTACCCGCCATATCAGCCAGCTGTGCATGAAACGCTGCTGAGAGCAGCCCTGTCTTTCTGATGCTCCCCTTGAGGGAGGCACCTACACAACCCCTCCCACCCTGCATCCTTACAGCCTCTCTGTCTCATGCCCTGGTTCCTGGGCTGCTCTGCCACAAAAGGACTTCACACAGAAAATAGGAATGGAGAAGTTTCAGACATATTCATGAAAGGAGAGGAGATTGCAAACCAGGGATTCCAAGCTATCAACTAAAAACTACCACAACCAAAAAATACCAGAGTTCAACTAAACAGGTTTATTAACAGTCACTTGGCTACTTAAAGATGTTTTTCATTGTTCAGTATTTTTAGGGGAAGGAGAAGTGGGAATGGACAGTTTTGAGGTTATAGGGAAGGGAATTCCAGGTTCTGAGGGCAGTGTCTACCAGGAACAACTAAAACTATAAATATCCTGTGAAATACAGGAAGAGTAGCATGTGGACTATGAGAACATAGGTGGCTATCAGCATTGGCCTTCGGGTCTGGAAACCATGAAGGGAACACAGGGTCTGCTTCCATGCAGCTCTACTCTGGATCTCAAAGAAAAATCCGAAGTCAGAGAATTTTCACCTGGGAGGGATATATCCCTTTCCCTCCCTAGTAATCTTGCACTGAAGGAAAGCTGAGCCAACCCCTGCAAAAAAGGCGTAAAGACATGAAAAAGAAGAAAGTCTTTCAGGCTCAAGACCTGAGAAATTCCAGCACATTCCTCATCTTCCATACTCTTGTGATCTCACACCTATTAGTGCTTAGTGGCTGGGTTTGCCCCTCCCACCTCCTTTACTCCCTGGCCCCAACACAGCCAGGCCCATCCATCAGAAGAGTTCGCTCTCTCTGTCCTTCCTGCCTTCTTCCTTACCCCTTTGCAACTGCTACTTGAAATGTCTATTATCACCGACTGCTCCCGAGTGCTGCAGGAACCAAGTGGAGGAGTCTGGGCAGAGTCCAGTGTGCCGTGCTTCAGCCTGTGTTGAGAAAATAAAGAGGCATGGCATTGGCTCAGGTCATGAGAGGTGACATCTTCCCAATTACCTGCCATGGAAGGCAGCACCAGGAACTTGTAGCAAAGGTTGTTCCTGCAGTCCCTGTCCCCTTACAAGGAGTGCACTGGCAGACAGGTTTCTTCCAGCAGCAGTGAAAGGTGATGGTAACTGCTGGGAATGGACTGCCTGCTATGTACCAGATGCTGGATTGGGTGTTTTATGTACATTTAATCCTCAGGATTTGAGGTTGGTATTATTACCTTGAAAATGGTAAGGTTACAGAGGATAAAGGACTTGCCCATGGCAGCACAGCCAGTAAGTGGCTGAGCCAGAATTGAATACCCAGGTTTGTCTTCAATCCTCATCCCCTTCCTTTTCAGTACACTACATGTGACTTGGAGAAACCCATTTTTTTCCCCATTTAAAGGAAAAAAGGCTTAAAGGATTAAAGGCTGTTAGGCAAAAGTAACCCACAAGGATTTTTGTGGGGTTCTTAGATGAAACTGAACTGGTGGCCTCTACTGTTTTCTGTCTCATTTTTTGCAGAATTGCTTATTGTTTTAGTACTGGAGCTTGCACGTTTAATGGAGAAGCTGCCATTCTTCACTCAGTGGTTTCTGACAAACTGAAAGAAAGGAACAGCAGGTGACATAGCACATGTGCCTATGGGAATGTGCTCCCTTGTAGTTGAAGTAGGGAGGATGGAACTCCTACTTGTCCTCCTCACCTAGGGATATCTATTAGCCTAATATTCCTGGACTTTCTCTGAAGGTGACACTCTTTCACCAGGACAGAAGGAATACCTTAATCTTATTTATGAGTCTAGGAAGAGAAACAGAGTGTCCGTGTCGTAGCTCCTGCCTCCTTCCCTCTTAAAAGCCAGGCTGACCATTGAGCACAGCTTTTAATCTGGAACTGAAGGTTTTTTACCCAGGAGGTGAGGCTGCTGAAGGCTGAGATGGCTGTGGGTACTGGTGAGGTCAACTGGATTTGCTGCTTTTAATCTGGAAGGCCACGGAGTTCCACATACACTGTGGAGCACATGTGAAGTCCTAACATAAAGATAGCAGTGCCTGGCCTGGGTGGGCAGAACTTCCATTTTAATAGCTACCCCAATCTCCATTCTACATCAGGGCCACAGAGGGAACTGCAGTGGGTAAGCTTGGATTAACACAGAATGTCCACAGGCTTGGGAGTCACCTGCAGTCTCAGCTGGCTTGGGAGAGGTTAATCATATGTGGAGGAGATTAACCTCCCCACAAGGAAGGTTTCAACAGTTCTAAACACTTTCACAGCGAGAGGAAGAGAGTGATCCACAGGCTCACAGGCCTTCAAAAGCTGGGAAGAGATGGCAAGACTCACAGTAGACCCTGCTGTGTCCCCCAGGGCCACCCTTTACATTTCATTCCAAGGCCCAAATGGGTGATAATAATTCAGAAGTTGTAAATATTCTGGATAAGAAAAAAGGGCATCTCAAATACAATCTACTGGGGCTGCCACCCTGACAACTCAATGCATCAAGAACAGATTACTATCACAAATGCCTGAGGAAGATACAGTATATGTAGGTGGCTTTTCCTCCAAAGATATAAGAAAACTGCCTGTTTTTAATGTTTCTTTTCACATCCAGGCACTTCTAGCAACAAATATTGCAGCTGCTTTCTCCTGTCTCATGCAGAATGAGTCTCTTGACTTGGGTGAACTGGGAGTGAAGACCTAGGGGTGTATCAGCTCTAACCTTCCAAACCAAACTTGGTACACACTGCCCCGAGGGAACCCAATTCATTCTATTACTGCATCCCTCTACTCTCGCAAGAGCAGGTTCTTCTGCAAGGAAAGCCTACCCTTGTGCCACATGTGCTGGGAGTAGGAGGGGAAGTTCAGGGTCAGGAAGCGCACTTGCCAATAAATCAAGAGCTATTATCAGCCTTGCCAGGGAGTCTTTAAAACCATCATATGTTTTAAACTTTTAAAGATATTTCAGTTGATTCAGATCTCAGATGAGGAATGAGGTTGCCATGTATTTGTCCCTCTAAAGACCCTAACAGCTGTGTGATACAGTTATTGTTGAGATGTAATAAGATATCTTTCATACGTTATTTCATATCTTTGGAAGTAAGCTGTCAATCAATGTCAGATATCATTATTCTCTAGAACAACTGTTTTGGAAAGTGTTGGCCCTTCTAGACTGCACAAGTATCATGTTCTCTTGGGTGACCACAATGACCCCAGATTCATTGAAGGACTTTGCTTGGCATGAGAGAAATACCTAATCCTAATTCTGGCCACTGAAATGTACACAAAAGGGTCAGAAGTGAACAGCGGCCATACCTCTCAGTCTTTACCCCCTGATCTGTTCCTCGGCAATAGAGAAGGCGTTCTCAGCAGCCATCCTTTGACTCTCAGCAGCCAATCTCTGGCTCTCAGCAGCCACCCTCTGGCTCTCAGCCACATCTCTCTGGCTCTCAGCAACCACTCTGTGGTGTTGTTCTGCTTCCAGCAGCTTCCTTAGTTCATTTACTTTTCCTTTGGCTTTGCACAGCTGCTGCTGGGATTCGGAAAAGCTTCAGGAAAAAGGGGAAACAAACAGAATCACTACATACAAGACACAGTTGCTAATATAAGGGATTCCAAGTCTTCATAAGGTTATAAAGCAGAACAATTTACAGAAGCTTGTGTTAACATGAAGACTATCTGAAAAGCATAGCTGTGGAGAGGTTAACTGAAGCTGCAGAAAATATCTTAAGAGATTTTTGGAATTATCTTTCATTTTAATATCAGAGTGTTTATTAGTGGCATCTGTATGTGAGCATTTCTGTTTTTGCTATACAATCTTTTCACACACAACTGTTAGTTGTTGTACGATTTAATCTTAGCCCCACTTCTGCAAGGCCAGTAAGAAAACATGGAGTTCAGCGCAATCTAGATTACTGTTTGTCATTTTTCCTTCCCTTCTTCTTTCCTTTCTTTCTCTCTTTCTGTCTTTCTTTCCTTTCTTGCTTTTTTTTTTTTTAAACAGGTTCTTGTTCTGTCACCTAATCTAGACTGCAGTGGTATGAGTATTGCCCCTTGCAGCCTCGTTACTGACCACCCAACTTCTGTGCCTGCGGAATTGAGCAGGGAAGAGGCCCCATCTCTACCTTTGCGTTAGCTCCTGGAGTTTTTTAAGATGACTCTGTGAGGGAACTCCGTTGTTTTCCCTCCGATGCTGAGCTACCCAAGCAGCATCAATGTTTAGTGGCCCCTTAAAGAAGAATAAGCTTAGTAATTCAGCGATGGAAGCTCTTAACAAAGTGCACTTGCATAAAACAAGAAATCATTTGGCATCAGAGAGAATGAGAAACCCTGGACAAGACTGTCCCTGCTCCAAATTCTCAACCCAACATTTAGATGTGAGAATCTTCTGCTCTAGTAGGTTAATCACTTATATGAAACTCTCGGCTTAACTATATTTTTCTCCCAGATGCGCATTCTTGATTTTGTCCTCTTAAATGCTGATAGCCTTCCTGTTGAAGTCTGCTTTTGCCTGGTAGATGCGCATGGATTTTCCAGATGCTACTCTGAAACTTCTCTGTTCCCAAGCACTGTAGACTCCTTCTCCTCCTTCCTGTTCTATTCATCTCTGCACCAATTCCTCCATCTCTTCCAAATTTAGCACTACTGCCTCTCCACTGCTGTCAACAGGGCTGCCTGCTGTGTTTCTCAGATCCAAATCGTCCCACAGTTTCATCATGTCAAGGAAAACCACCACTTTTCTCAATTTCAGAGTTCCAAAATCCGTAGTCATCCCCGTTTCCCACTCTCTGATTTCTCTCTGACCTTTTCACTGACATTTTTCCTCCTAGTACCTTAAGTCCAGAAGTTTTCTTGACTCTTTCCTCATCTCAGTTAACACCATCAGCTTCTTCCACGCCTCTGCACACTGTGTCATGTACACTGACTCTCATTACTACTTCCAGCCTCTCACCTTCCTAAATGCAGCCTGCAGATCTTCCACCCACTTCTCCAACACTGTGCAGTGTTTGAAGATGTCCTTGTAGCGCTCCTGGCTTTCATGTAGGTGTTGAGTAGTGCCACGGAGTTGAAGGCCAAGAGCATTTTTCTCCTCAAGTAGCTCAGATAACTGAAACAGAGGGGAGAGTAAGCACCATCCTAAGAACTCATTCAACATGAGCTGTGCTTACTAATGGTCCCAACTTCTAAGGATCTAATATTTGTAAGGAAGACCTTTTTTTTTTTTCAACAACAGCAAAAGTAACACTATATGTTCTTTCAAAGGGAGAAAACTCAAAAGTTTTTTTCAAACAAGAGAGGAAAACAATTCTGGAGGAAGAGCAGGAAAATTTTGTTTACAGTGCCTAGTGAATTAATTTATTTCCCACCAGCCCCAGTGGCCAGCATGCTAACCACTGAGCAACGGGTTCCCTCTCCTAGTCTTATTTTCAAAGAATTGATTCTCCCAAAGTATTTGATGTGCTTCTAAACACACACTACCTCCCCAAACAGACGTTTTTACCTGTCATTACTTGCATACTTTTAGATCATGCTCATTTGCAACTGGCTTTAAGAGAATGAAATGAAAATCAATGGACTGATAACCAGCTGCTTAGTATCAGTGCTTCCGTCTGTTTTTAAGTTTGTGTGTGTGTGTGGGGGTGGCACCTATTTATTTCCTTCACATGGAGGGTTGAGTATGCTGCCCAGCTCTGCACTTGTCTATATTGCATTGGTCCTTCCACTATTGTTGATCACTCAGTGTCTGATGCCTAATCTCAGTTTCTGAGATTTACGGCACAGAAAAGAGAACCAAGATATGAACCAACCCAGCCACTTATTGTCATTTGATGTTTGATAAGCCTATAAAAAGCATTCACTGGGGGAAATATTCCCTACTTAACAAATGGTGCTGGATGAACTGGCTGGTGACCTGTAGAAGCCTCAAACTGGACCCCAACCTTTCACAATCAACAAAAATTGATTCTCACTGAATGAAAGATTTAAACTTAAGGTACAAAAGTACAAAAATACTAGAAGAGAGTGCAGGGGAAACACTTGAAGAAATTGGCCTGGGAGAATTTTTTATGAGGACCTATCCCCCTTTCCCTGGCAACTGAAGCAGTACCAAAAATATATTACTGGGATCTGATCAATCTTAAAAGCTTCTGCACAGCCAGGAGTGCAGTAAGTAAAGCAAGCACAAGCCTCATTCAGAATGGGAGAAAACATTTGCAGGTTATATTTACAACAAAGGTCTAATAACTAGAATCCAAAGAGGACTCAAACTAATCAAAAAGAAAAAAAACCAAATAACCCCATTTCTTTGTGGGCAAGAGTCTTGAACAGAAGGTTCTCTGAAGAAGACAAGCTCATGGCCTACAAATACTTGAAAAAATGCTCAGTATCTTTAATCATTAGAGAAATGCAAATCAAAACCACTTTGAGATATCATCTAACTCCAGTAAGATTAGCCCACATCATAAAATCCCAAAACTACAGATATTGGCACGGATGTTGAGGGAAGGGAACGCTTGTATACTGCTGGTGGGAATGCAAGCTAATACGTCCCTTTTGAAAAGAAGTTTGGAGAATACTCAAGGTACTGAAAGCAGGCCTACCATCCCATTCTGCAACTCCTCTACTAGGTATCTACCCAGATGATCAAAAATCATTTTACAACAAAGACGTATGCACCAGAATATTTATTGCAGCCCAATTCATAATTGCCAAGTCATGGAAGCAGCCCAAATGCCCATCGACCCATGAATAGATTATCAGATTGTGGTATATGTATAGAATGGAGCACTATGCAGCCATAAAAATGAGGAAGACTTTACCTCCTTTATATTTACCTTGATGGAGCTGGAACACATTCTTCTTAGTAAAGTATCTCAAGAATGGAAGAAAAAGTATCCAATGTACTCAATACTATTATGAAACCAATATATAATCACCTACACATTCATACTAAGGAGAAAACAAAACAATAGTCCAGAAAAAAGGAGAGAAGAGGAGGAGAGGGGAGGGGAGGAGAGAGGCTGGGAGGTGGGAAGTATTTGGTGGGACTTCACGTAATGTGCATAATGCAATGGTACATTTCAAAACTATTAAGATTAGAGTATAAATGTCTTACCACAACAAATAAGTAAGGTGATAGTTATGTTAACAAGTTTGATGTTAGTTTTCCACATTGTATATTAAATCAGCACATTGTACCATAAATGCATTAACATACACAGTTTGATTTAATAAAAATAAAAAAAATGCTTTGTAAAGTTAAATACAGTTTTCAATTCAGAAAATGAAATGTCCTCTCAACATAAACCCTTAAAAAAAATTCACAACTACAAAAACCAAAAGATGACTGGAGACTGTAGCTCAAAGGAATAGGGCATCAGCCCCATATACCAGAGGTAGTGGGTTCAAACCCAGCCTGGGCCAAAAAATGTAAAAAGAAAAAAGAAAACAAAGCGAAACATAAGTAAACTGGGTATTGGAAAGCTAACCAGTGACCCCAAGGGTTGGGCCTAGATAAATTATTAAAACCTTCTTCACAAGACCAAAGCAAATTGAGAATAAGGATGCTAGTGAGTCAAAGGGTAAAGCAGAGGAAAATTGAGAAAAGAAAAAGGTCTGTTATGCAGGATGAAATCTGGTCTCACTCTATAACTTTAAATGTGCACATGTGATATTCCTTCCTGCATGTGCCAAACTCTCCACAAGACTCAAGTCTCCACTTCTCTAAATAGCTGGCTGAACATGAGTATCTGGGCTGTAACCACAGAAGAAAGATGATGAAAAGGAGAATAGGGTAAAGCTCTGTTCTGCAAAGGGCAGTGCTGCCCTTAGTACCCTCTGTGTCCTGAGTCTTATATTGTTTTATTGGTAGCAGTTGTAAACTACAGAGCCTCCCTCCAGGGAGACCACAGTATAATCTAACTCATGCACACGAGAACTCAGGAAGCTTCTGTCTGCTACTATGTGGCGACAGAGGACACAGAACATTCTGTATAGTAAAATTGAAATGAGGGATTTCACAGCTGGAATAAACCTTAGAGGTCACCTACTCTTCTAACCATTGATGAAATGCCTCCAAAAGATATTCAATATCTCCTGTCATTACTGATTTCCTCTTGAAATTTATATTTAATTTCTCTTCAAGTCTGGGGCACAGGGAGACATTCCATGTTCATGATTCTGTAGCATTTTTCTTCTCCCTGTGTGCGGCCTATAGTCCAGATGGAACCCAAGCTCACTAGGAAAGGATGGCATTTAGTGCTGTGTGATTTACCATCTCAACTGTCTGTGATTAGTGGAGGTCTGCTTGACTATTCTGCTCTGTTGGGAGGCATTTCTGAATGAGAAAATGTACATTCCATCCAGTCGCTATACCTGGGAGAATGGCTACCCCAACTGACGTTGTGCCTTCAGTTCTTCTATTTCTCTGTTCAACAGAATGACTTCAGCGTTTGCGTGCAGTCTTTGTTTTTTTCATTTTCTTATCAGAAGCTTTTTTTTTTTTTCATTCTGCAATGGATGGTCAATAGAGACATGTTTATTCATCACTTACCTAGCATATAACCAGAGTTATGTTCAGTAGACATCATGTTACTATAATAGAGAAACAAGGACCAGATTCTCCAATAATCTATGTGAAGAGAAAAATCTAAGTGAACAGGCATCTGTGCTTTACTAAAGATTCTGCAAGGACAGAATCAATAGTACCTGGAAGGCTTGATCTTTCTGCTGTAGCTGAATGTCCTTCAGCCTGATGATGTCTTTGATCTCTACCACCAACTTCTCTGCACAAACCAGGTGTTTCAGAACACTCTCCTGTGTTCTCTTGGTCAATTTTATCCCAGTTTCCTGGATTTATTTCTGGTTTTCAGATAAAAAGAAAAAGTGGCCAGCCCAGCAGGGAAAAGGTATTAGCTTCCAAACAGGAGTTTCCTTACTTCAACTTCAACTTTTGTTTTGCCCAACTCATATCCTACTAACTTAAAAAACTTTCAAACTCCGATCCCATAATAATAATAATAATCCCAGACATTATATTAAGTATTTGATAAATGTGAAATATTTTATAAATGTTATCTCATTTAAAATATTATCTGAATTGTATAAAAGAGAAAATTAAAGGGAAGCATAACCACTTCCTTTGATTGTTTATGTGGCCCTCAGAAAATAACACATAAATTATGAGAGGCTTTGTAGATAAAACTATATAAGATAAGCAAATATTTTCAAAATGAAAAGGTGTCCTACTTCCACCATTTGTCATTTGGAACCTTTCCTTTGGAAGATAAATCTCTACCCCAGGATCAGAAGAAGGTCTTTGTAATCTGACAATAGACAAGGCCCTGGGGGGACAAAGACGAATGACCTTTCAAATATCACCTTGGTTCCCATCATTGCATCTCTTTGCACAACAAACTTATAGAAAGAGCACCACTTATGTTTGAAGGCTTTTTCAATCCCAGCTTCCACCTAGCACCAGAAAGGGTGCTCAAGCTTTTCTATCTGAAATTTGGAACTTATGTCTTATCAGTTGAAATCAGAACAGAGCTACTCACAAGGCTCAAAGGAACCATCTCATTTTCACATATTATCTCCTGAAAATTCATGCTCAACAATGTTTTCTAACCTCATAAGGAAAAAAACATAAGAATTAGCAAATTACACATACTTTTCTCCTACATTTGGTAACCATATCATATGTAAGTGAAACAGAACTGTGTAGGTGAGATATGTTAGATCCAGTCTGCTACATAATGGCATCTTCAAGAAGGCATTTGAGTGAGCACAATGTACTCACATACTGTTCTCTTCAGTGGCAACTGTGCAGTGATTTCACAATCATCATTATTATTATTATTTTTAAGATAACATAACAGGACATAATTTGTTCAGCACAAGTATGATGAAGTACACCTTAAAGGTTATCATTAATGCTCTTTCCTTCAAGGCAATTTCATTCAAAAACATGAAGTTATTACTCCTTCTTCCTCTGCCAAACTATTTTTCTTTCACACTTTTTAAAACAGACTCCATGATTTTCCAAAAATTTTCTTATCAGACCCCATTGTTACAGGAAGCTTTTAGGTGGTCACTAAAATTTAAATAGAAACATTGTTCAAAATGTATAGCACTAAATGGATATATTAGAAAAGAAGGAAGGAGAGAAAACAGTAACTTATGCTGCTTTTGTAGGAAACCAGAAAAAGAGCAAATTGATTTTAAAACTAAGCAGATTTAGAAATAAAAATTTAGAGCAGAAATAAAAGTGAAAAATAAAGAAAATCAGTAAAACCAAAAAGAAGTTCTTTGAAAAGATTAATAAAATGTATAAAACCTTAGTCAGCTGAACACGATAAACCAGGGAAGATCCAAATTATTGACATCATAAATGAGAGAGGACACATCATTACTGATCTAACAAACATTAAAAGATAATAACCATGTGAAGTGGCTCATGCTTGTAATCCTACCTCTCTGGAAGGCCTAGGCAAGTGGATTTCTTGACCTCAGGAGTTCAAGACCAGCCTGAGCAAGAGTGAGACCATACCACTACTAAAAATAGAAAAATGAGCTGGATGTCTGTAGTGTCAGCTACACAGGATGCTGAGGAAAGAGGACCCTGTGGCCAGGTGGTGGTTACTGACCTCTGAGAGAGGAGTTAGGGAGAGACACCCTCTCACCTGAAAGTAGCTGTCATCAGAGGCTATAGCTTCTCCCCTCCCAATTTAAGTCCTCTCAGCTCAGGAGCCCGTAAGAGACACCCACCACTGCCATGTCTTCCACAGACTGAGCCCTTCAAGGTTGGGTCGGAAGGTAATATCGGAGCATCGGTCACTCAGGGCTGTCAGAAGGGTGTTACCAGGGTGACCAGGCACTCCCTCTTTGTGAGGCACAACCATCAAAAAAACGATGGATTTGAGGCACATTTATCAACTGTCATTAGTTTGTCCTTAGGTCAGAAAAAGAGAGAAAACCCTACTAGAGAATGTCCTTACAGTCACGCTGGAAATGGAACCAGAGTTTGTTTGGGATCCCAAATACATGATCCTGCAAGAACCCATTGACATTACCTGGGGAGCTACACATCCATTCAGGCTTCCTGTTCACACGTGTGATCAAGAAGATTGAGGGAACAAAATTGCCTAAAAACCCTTCACTTGGAAAAATAATTCATCATATATCACCATGCCCCCAATTTTACATTACCTCTCTGAATTATGTCTAAGCTATGTCAAATTCAAGTTTCTATGCCATCTGCAAAAGCCAGGTCTCTGCCTGAAACATGATTAGACTTTTTCTGTAGAGAGTACAAATGTGCTGTTATTTGGGAACAAGGCAACCGTAAAAGAAACCAAGAAAAGACAATTGTATATCTCTTGGACTACGGCAGTGCCCCTACTCAACCCCTCACACATCTCTTAGCATCAATTTTATTAAGAAAAAATCTGTATTCCTCGTACACGTATAGATGTCTCCTTCAAAGACATGGGCTAGAGCTCTACCAACTGCCTTCATTACACTTTTCCTTTATGAAAGCAGAAGGCACTATCTGGAGGTAATTAATACTGTCAATTGAACCCAAGTTTCACTGGGAAAATGGCATCTTCCTCTTTTCATCTTCCTAGTCTGGTCCTCGTCCTCCTCTTCCTCCTACCATAGTCCTCCTCCTCTTCCTCTGGTTCCACCTCTTTCTCACCCACCTCCACCGCAGCCACCTCCTCCTCCTCCTCCAGCTACACCACCTTATCCCCACCAGCCATTCCTGTAATCTCACTATTGGGGGACCTAGAAACCATCTTCCCTTCTCAGCTTCCCACCAACCCATTAGCATTGGTGAGATTACTAGTTGGGCCTCCATCTGCATTAATATCACCAATGTTTTTGTGAGTTCTATCCTCAAGAAATGTAATTCATTTGGGTCCCACCTCTCTCTTGGGATGATACGTTTGTTAAGAACCTGAGTAGAGGTGCCCAGCATGGGGTCGCTCACATCAGTTGCCATGTACAGAGGCCACCTAAAGCAGGCTGCTCCGGGCACAAGGCCATGGAGACAGAACTGAGCTTAGCTTTCCCCCCTGTCCCTCAGAGGGGAACTGTCCTGGATTGAGGGAGTGGTCATGGAAGCCAGATAGAGAATGTGCTCCAAGGCAATGCAGAGAGACCACAAGCCCCTGAAAGGGCCAAAGAGGCAGCACGGTTAGCACAACTATCCCTGGTAGGTGAAGAGAGAGGGGTGAACAACTAACTGGATCCCAGGCTGAATCCAGAAGACATGGGGGGCAGGGATCTGAGTGCAGCTGCTTTGATGGCCACTCAGGACCCTATGCCCAGGTGGTGGTTACTGAATTCCCAGAGAGGAGTTGGGGAGAGTCCCCCTCTCACCTGAAAGTAGCTGTCACCGGAAGCTACAGCTTCTCCCCTCTCAATTTAAGCCACCTCAGCTTGGGAGCCTGTAAATACCCCCACCATTGCCGAGTCTTCCATGGACTGAGCCACTCAAGATTGGGATGGAAGGTAACATCAGAACATCGGCCAATCAGAGCTTTTTGAAGGGTGTTACCAGGCCAATCAGGCACACCCTCTTTGTGACCCCCCCCCCAGCCATAAAAAAACGATGGATTTGAGGCAAATTTGTCAAATGTCATTAATTTGTCCTCAGGTCAGAAAAACGGAAAGAACCATACTAGAGAAGGTCCTTATAGTCACACTAAAAATGGAACCAGTTTGTTTTGGATCCCAGTTAAGTGACTCTACAGGAGCCCAGTGAGATTATGTGGGAGCTAGACAACCACTCAGGCTACCTGTTCACGCTTGTGATCAAGAAGATTCATGCAGCAAAAAATGTGGTTTACTTAGACTCAGGCAGTCCCCCTACTCAAACACTCACAATCTCTTAACACCAATCTCATTTAGGAAAACCCATATTTCCTCATACACCTATAGATGTCTTCTTCAAAGATATGGGCCAGAGCCCCTTTGGCTAACTTCTTTACACTTCTGCTTTATGAGAGCAGAATGGACTATCTGTAGGTAATTAATGGTCTCTCTTGAACTCAAGTTTCACTGTGAATATGACATCCTCCTTCCCCTCTTCTCTTCCCCTTCTTCTCCAATAACATTCCTTCTCTTCCCCCTGTGGTTTCACCTCCTTCTCACCTACCTCTACCTCAGCCACCTCCTCCTCCTCCTCCAGCTACACCTCCTCCTCCTCCACACCTGCTCTTCCCAGGATCTCACTACTGAGTGACCTCGAACGCCATCCTTCCCTTCTCAGCTTCCCACCAACCATGAACATTGGTGAGATCACAGGATGGGCCTCCTTCTGCATTAATACCACCAATGTTTCTGTGAGTTCTGTTCTGAAGAATTGTAGTTCATCTGAGTCCTGCCTCTGTCTTGGGATGGTAAGTTTGTTTAGCACCTGAGTGGAAGTGCCCAGTATGGGGACTCTGCCATCAGCTGCTGTGGGTTTAGAAATCCCCACATGTATGTCTCATGTACATCTCACTCAAGTAAGCTTCACAGAAAAAGCAATAGATTTGAGCAGCCCTGAGGCAAACACAAAGACTGTTCTCTGGTCATCCGAAACAGATGCTTTGAAGTTTTTGCAACCATTGCTCCCAGGAAGATAGAAGCTGAAAAGCTTCTTGCCTGAAGGCATGGTCCAGAGGTTGATAAAATGTTTTACATTTTGTTAAAAGCCTAAAGATCTTAGCACTGTGGAGAAACAAAGTCATAAACACATTAAAGGTTAACTTGGTGAGTGCATGAGGAAGCAGTTTTCCTGTAGCTTTGCCTTTCTTCTTTTTATGTAGATTTCTTAAGACTAAGGTAAAAGAATATTATGCTGTTTTCCGGGACAAGATATCTGCCACTTAAATTTAGAGTTAAATAATGAATATTGTAAATCATAGATTAAATTTGCACATGACTGCAAAAGTATAGAAGGTAGTCAGAAATAAAGTTAATTTGCTACACGCCACCT
The DNA here is from genome assembly GCA_963573935.1 of Arctocebus calabarensis. Lineage (NCBI taxonomy): Eukaryota > Metazoa > Chordata > Mammalia > Primates > Lorisidae > Arctocebus > Arctocebus calabarensis. The sequence continues at coordinate 14,862 of CAUYON010189728.1, forward strand.
GGAGAGTGTGTAGTCTGTTTCTTGCATTTCTCCTAATAATTACAGGTGCGAGTTCTGTAACTGGGGCAAAGCTACTGTCCCTCACGTCTCTGTTCATGCAACAAGCTGCCATGTACAGAAGCCACCTAAAGCAGGCTGCTATTGGAATAAGGCCATGCACACCGAACTAAGCTGAGCTTTTCCCCCTATCTCTCAGAGGGGAAATGTCCTAGGTTGAGGGAGCGATCATGGGAGCCAGATAAGAGAATGTATTCCAAAGCAGTGAGGAGAGACCACAAACCCCTAAAAGGGCCAAAGAGGCAGGGCAGTTAGCACAACGATGCCTGGTAGGTGAAGAGAGATAGGTGAACAACTAACTGGATCCCAGGCTGAATCCAGGAGACATGGGGGGCAGGGACATGGAGTGTGCCTGCTTTGGTGTCTCACTTAGGAACCTGTGGCCAGTTGCAGTTACTGAACAACCAGAGAGGAGTTGGGGAGAGAGCCCCTCTCACCTGAAAGTAGCTGTCATCAGAGGCTACAGCTTCTCCCCTCCTAATTTAAGCCACCTCAGCTTGGGAGCCCATAAGAGACAACTACCACTGCTGAGTCCTCCACAGAGTGAGTAGCTCACGGTTGGGATGGAAGGTAACATCAGAGCATCGGCCAATCAGGGCTTTTGGAAGGGCATTACCAGGCCGACCAGGCACACCCTCTTTGTGACCCACAACCATAAGAAAATGATGGATTTGAGGCAAATTTATCAACTGTCATTAATTGTCCTTACAGCAGAGAAAGAAAGAGAACCATACTAGAAGAAGATCTTTATTCACACTGAAAGTAGAACCAGAGTTTGTTTTGTATACCAATTAAGTGACCCTGCAAGAGCCCAGTAAGATTAACCGGGGAGCTACACATCCATTCAGGCTTCCTGGTCACACTTGTTATCAAGAAGATTCAGGCAAAAAAACTGTCTGAAAACCCTTCACTTGGAAAAATAATTCATCACATACCACCATGGCCCCAATTTTACCTTACCACTCTGAATTATGTCTAAGCTGTCTCAAAGTCAAGTTTCTATGCCATCTGCAGAAGCCAGGTCTCTGGACAGAAAAATGATTAGACTGTTTCTGTAGAGAGTAGAAATGTGTTGTTTTGGGGGAATAAGGCAACAGTAAAAGAAACAAAGATGAGACAATTGTAGATCACTTGGACTAGGACAGTGTCCCTACTCAACTATTCATACATCTCTTAACATCAATGTCTAAATATTTTGTCAAGATTTAATGAAATATATATATATATATATATATATATATATATATTTTTTTTTTTTTTTTACAGTTTTTGTCTGGGGACAGATTTGAACTCACCACCTCCAGTATATGGGGCTGGCGCCCTACTCCTTGAGCCACATGCACTGCCCCTCTAAATGACAATCTCATAAAGGAAAAAGCTGTATTTTCTCATACATGTATAGATGTATCCTTCAAAGAAATGGGCCAGAGGTCCATTGAATGAGTTCATTACACTCTCCTCTTCCACTTTGACCTCCTACAGCAAAGGTCCTTACCACAATAATGTAATGTGGGTTTATCACCTGAACAAGAAAATCAATCCAGAATCCAAAAATCATAAAAACAAAGAAATCTCTTGTCTAGGAACAGAAGGGAATTTCACAAATCCATTACCCTCATGATTAAGCTCTTTGGTGACTAGAAACAGAATGAAATTCCTAGACCTACTCAAAGCATTCAGTGAAAACTCTGCACCCCTACTCCCATAAGGCAAAAATATCTTGCTATGTGAGGAAAGCATTATTATTCTGTTTCCAAGAAACTGGACATAGTATTCAGAAAAGGTA
>CAUYON010189730.1:0-51153 GCA_963573935.1 Arctocebus calabarensis
GGCTGTGGGTCCCTGAGAACCGAGTGAGGCAGAGGCCTGGCTCTGAGGACCCGGTTTGTTCATTTACTAGTCCTGTGACTTTGGGCTTAAGCAATTCTCTTGCCTCAGCCTCCAGGTAGCTGGGAGTACAGGTGCCCGCCAGTGTTTGACTAATTTAAAAAAGGTGTTTTTTTTGTTTTTTTTTTTTTGTATAAATGAGTATAACCCAAGCCAATCTGTAACTCCTGGCCTCTAGTAATCCTCCTACTTTGGCCTCCAAAAGTGCTGGGGTTACGATTACCTGAACACGACCTGAAAAATTATTGAATCCTCTAGAAATGCAGAGAGTTGGAGAAGAGAGAGATAGCAGAGTGGGGGTGAAGGGAAGTGATGAGGGGAAATGAAAGCCTTTGCCGAGGCCGGCTCCCTCAATGAAGTGTGAGCAACTTCAAGTGAAGTCAAAATGCAAATGTACTTTCTGCACCCTGCTCCCTCAGTGCAAGCTACACTTCCACACCTCATGTCGTTCCTAAATAGAACTTACAGAACTACCATGGCTTGGGTCCCAATCTCAGCCTTTCCCTAACACTTGCAGGGGCTGGGCAAGAATACCAAAGAGGTCCACATATCATATGTCTAACAGTCTAAACCAGCAGTTCTCAACCTATGGGTCACGACCCACAGGAACTGTATTAAAGGGCTGTGGCATTAGGAAGGTTGAGAACCACTGGTCTAAACTGTTAATTAAATTGTATTTTATCCTACTATCTTGGCAAGAGAGACCAGGAAAGTCAAGTTTTAGTTCCAGTCTTCAGACTCCTCCAAGTTCTAGGCCAGACAATACTGAGGGTTGGGGCTATAGCCAGTCTGTGACCTTTAGCATATAGCTGCCCTCTTCTCCCCACCCCTGGATTTGTTGGGTATTATGAGAGGTCTTGCACATAAATAGCCAGTCCACACATCTAATCTCTGCCCATTGTCCCAGTGAACAGCCACTCCTGGCTGCCCCTCAGCTTAGGGATAAGGATCCCAGCAGCAGTTTGCACTGGGGAAGTAGGACCTGGGAAGAAGTCCATGCAGGTGTGCTGGGAGCAGGTGCCCTCATCCCTGCCCTGTCCTTCTCCCTTCCCCCTCCCCTCCCTTCCTCCTTTTCTTCTTTCTTTTTCATGTTAGGAATAAAAGAAAAGCAAAAGGTAAAGGGAAGGAAATATACATAGGCAGGATTATTTTAATTGTTATTGATGGAACAGAGAAGAAAGGATACCCACAAGGACTGAGCACCTACTAAGGGAAGGAAGAGCACATGTCCCCCTTGAGCCCCAGCAGGGCTCTCTGGCTAGGTGTTATCATCTCCTTTTTATGAATGAAGAAGAGGGTGAACCAGATGCTGAGTACACAGACTATTAAGCACTGGCTCAGTCTGCCAAAGATCCCTAGGGCAGAAGGCTGGGTCTTAATGCAGACTGGGAGGGAGGTGGCCCCCAAATCTTTTCTGGACACCAAGAGCTCTGGGCTGGAAGAGGAAGTAACACAGTGAACCTCTGTATTCCCTGGGTGGCAATGTTGGCACACTTTGCTATGTTCTTTCTTGCTGTGCCACCCCATCTCCCCCCAATGGTCAACACCACAAAGACCCACCTGCTTGGAAAATCCCAGTCATTAGGAAATGAAAGTGCACTTTTGCATTTCTGAGTGTGGCTCCTCTAAACAGCAAGAGCAGTAACACACACCTCTGCTCAGCTGTGCTGACTAAATGAGGAAAGCCATTTGGGGGCGGGAGGTTCAGCAATGGCAGGGAAGGTGGATTGAAGTTCTGGGCTCCAGATGTGATGAGATAGTCACTGTGGCCATACCTGCTGCTGAGGGACAAAGGGGACCCGGATGGTCCAAGCTGGTGGTCCAAGCCAACTGGAGCTCATGCTTAGGAAGGTAGTTTTGAATATTCTCCAGGCTTGAGGTTCATGAAGCTGTGAAGGAATGTTTACCAAGACTTGTGGAGGGCTTAGGTATCAGGAGGAGAACAGCCAGGATGTGCTTTGTCTTAACAGACTTTTGTTCCCAGTGGCCCTGCCTCTTTCTGGCCCTCTACTTCTGAGGGGACAGTGCAACTCTGCATTCTAGCCCTGGCTCACCTGTGGCCTCATCCTCACCATTTTTTCTCTGAGCTGCAGGCTTTCTCACCTGCAAAATTCTGCATGGATATGTGATATGTTTGAGGCCACTAATATAAACAGAACTTTTCTTGTTTGAAGAATTCACGTTATGAATCCTTCTTCCCCAAGCTGGAAGCCAGTGCTTACTCTCCCAGTCAGCAGCAGTTAGGCTGAGGCACAGGGTTTGCAGGCTTCCACTCAGATGTACAGCCTGGACAGCAGACTGTGCAGAATGTGGGATCATGCTCAGAGAGGACGGTGGTGGAGAGGGGCTCACAGGCATAAGCCTCAGTGTCCAGGGCCTGAGCCACGGGGTCTGTGCCTAGTGGCAGCAGCAAACCAAATCTCTACTGAAGCCACCTGATGCAGTGTGGTTTGGAGTTGTTCTGGGCTTCTGGTTTCCCATGTTCTGCCCCCAGTCCGTTTGATAACTTAATGTAAATTAGATGGGTGTGGGTGTCAGGGGTGTCCCTTTGAGACACTTTACTGCCATCTGCTGGGAAATTGCTGTAATTCCCAAATCTACTATGACAAATCTACAATTTGTCAGGCGTCTCAAATGTGATGGTGTTGTGCAGTATGCAACCTGTACAACTGACCTTGGTTGATCTGCAAGCCTGACTCTCTGGCCTTCGTGAAAATTCTTAAGACACTTCAGTTCTCTTAATAAATGCCTTTTCTATTTATGCTACTTGGAGTTGGTTCTGGTGTTTGATTATGAATCCCACTGACACAAATAGGACTAAACCCAGATGATTAGTGGATGTGAGAGTCCCTGTAGAAGACATAAAGCACCTATGTTACTCAGAGCATTACCGAATTCATTAATTTTTAGAGGAACACAGGAAAGGGGTCTGACTCACTTCCTTATTCCAGAAAAATTTTTGTTTTTTCTTTTGCTTTTGTTGTCAGGGTTAGAGTTCATGGTTAAAGAGAGGAACTGCAAGGATGAAAATGCCAGTGTGCATCATAAATATCCAGCAGGGAGACTTGTGGGGAAGTGGCTTTGCGGGTCTTGTTCATGCACTGCTAAGCCTCCTATTGTTACAAGGAGAGAGGACATCAGCCTGTGTCCTGTTTGTCTGATGTGTGCACGCGCGTGCATGCAGGCACGTGTGTGTGTGTGTGTGTGCGCGTGCAGGCATGCGCATGTCTGGCTGTGATAAAGTGATTAGTTTCCAGATTTTCCAGGACAAACTTCAAATGTCTTGTCTGTATTTGTCAGACATTTTCTGGGCCTATATATTTTGGTTTAGGCCACATGGGTGCTGCTACTCAAGGTCATAGCAGCCCCCTGTCCAGGGTGTAGCAAGGAGGAAAAGAGGAGCAGGATGCTCCTTCCATCAATTTATGACTCAGTCCATAGCCTTCAGACTTGAAGGGATGGGAAATGGTTGCTTGCTTCTGGCGTTCCCCATCCCTGTGTGAGCCAGGAAGGAGGGTGGGGCTGGAGCCATTGACTGCCTGCTGGTGTGACTTCAAGATCCCTCTGCCCAAAGAAGCCGAGCTTGCTTGCTGCTGGAGACCTATGTTGCCAGGGGACCTTTCTTCCCTAGCCGGGAACGAGACGCAGAACCCGGGAAGGCCGGAAGAGGGAGCCAGTGTGTCACGTTCACACTTGAGGACTTCAGTCAGGGCTGCTTTTCTTACTTTCTTTTCTTTTTTTTTTTTTTTTTTTGCAGTTTTTGGATGGGGCTGGGTTTGAACCCACCACCTCCAGCACATGGGGCTGGCGCCCTACGCCTTTGAGCCATAGGCGCCACCTGGGGCTGCTTTTCGAGGGCAGTTTTGAACCGAGGCGAGGACAGAAGACAAAGAAAGGAGGCTACGGGGCAGGTTGGGAATGGGGGTGGGGGGGTGTCGCCGAAGCCAAACGTTCTCCATTCCAAGATTTGTCCCAGGAAGTCACAGGTCCCTCAGCACATGTGTGGCATTGTATTCCCTCAGCACATGTGTGGCATTGTATTTCCCTCCTGTAGTGAAGTGCCCTATTCACACTGGCTCTCTGTTCTGTCTGAGGGACTGACATTCAGATGAAGGGTCCTGTGGCATTTGTGGCCTTGCTGCCCAGTGGTCGTCTTCCTTTCTGAAGTCCTCATTTCACCCAACACCAGGAGGGAGGCCATGTTCAGGGAGCCCAGTGACCTCTGGGAGGAAACACTGGCACAGCCCCAGGAGAGAGAGTGGGGCCTGTGAAGAGATTTGTCCTTCGCAGTAGAGGGTAGACCTGGGTCAGATAAGGGCCCGAGTTGAGAGTCTTGCTTCTGGTGCTCTAAGAGAAGTCATGGACTCTTCATGGAGCCCTTTTCCCTGGCCCTGGCTTGCTGCACGTCCCTGGTTTGGAGGAAGGGCGGATAGCCCTAGGCCACCAGGCTAAGTTTTGTGAATGAACATGCCCAAGCTGAGCTTTGTGAATACGTACCAAGTCTACTTTTTCTCCTGCCACCCCCTCTTGCTGGCATAATCCCTCCATGGTCATGTGGGGATATATATTCACCTTTTCACAAATCAGATGGGAGGGATCCACAGGACCATCTAGGAAGCCCTCCTCCCATATAGAATCTCCCTTCTAGCATTCCTTGAAAGGCAATGTTAAACCTCTCTGATGACTGAGAGTTCACTCTGTAAGGACATCTCTACTCATTTCCTCTGGGCACCTAGGTGCTTCCCGCAATCTCTCTCCTATTGGCCAAATTTTTGGTAAAAACTATTCCCCAACTCCATATGCCTGCAGTCCCCAGGCCAGTTCCAGAGGATCGCTTAAGCTTTCTACAGGTGAAAGGGCAGGTTTCTTTGGCCTGTCCTCAAGCCTCATCCTTCTCCCTTCACTCCTATTTCCCCCACAAGAGCTTCCTTGGCTGTCTGTATTCCACTGCCTTTAGCACCTTGGGGCCCACAGGGCTCTGAAGGATTCCTGCCCAGCCTGGACTAGGAGGAGATTCTCCTTACACGAGGAGTTCAGGAGTACCTGGGGTCCTTGCCACTTCTGTCCCTCAGTGGACATCCACCTCCAGAATGAGGATGAAGTGACCCGAGAATGCCTGAGCCGACTGGAAATTTGCTAAGTATCTGGCCTTGTGTTTCTTGCTCTGGGCTCTACCCACCCCCAAGGCCCTGGCCAGGAGCAGGTCTGGGAGTTGGGGCAATCTCCCAAAGCTGTAGGTGGCCAAGGAACACTCTGATTTGCCTGTAAGTTTCTGGGGAAATGGCAGCAACTTGACTGCTAAGTAGTTCAAGACTATATATATATATATATATATATATTTTTTTTTTTTTTTGAGACTGAGCCTCAAGCTGTCAACCTGGATAGAGTACTATGGCATCACAGCTCACAGCAACCTCCAACTCCTGGGTTCAAGCGAGTCTCCTCCCTCTGCCTCCGAAGTAGCTGGGACACAGGCACCTGCCACAACGCCCGAACATTTTTGGGTTGCAGCCATCATTGTTGTTTGGTGGGCCCGGGGTGGATTCGAACCTGCCAGCTCAGGTGTACGTGGCTGGCGCCTTAGCCCGTTGAGCCACAGGTGCCGAGCCGTCAAGGCAATATTTTTATATTAAGACAAAGGTATATATGTTGTGTTATAGAAAGTAGAAGCATGAATTTGGAAGCCAAAGCAGGACTTTAAAGGAGCTTTGCACTATAGGAAGGTCACTTTAGGCTGTTTCTTTAGGATTCCACCTCCAACCTACCAATTGGCCAGCCCCTCTGCTGAAGGGTATTGGGTGGAGAACTTGGAGAAACACTGCTATACTCAATTTCCTTTATTATAACACTAGAGAGAGGAAACTGAGGACCACGGTGGAGAAGTAATAGGCTGAGGACACAGCTCAGACAGGTCCTGATTTGAAACCTTGATCTGTTCTCTTCTCTGTACCAAGAAACACTGCACAGAAGGAGCCCACTATGGCGAGGAAGGGAATTGGAAACAGAACAGGGTCTCTGGGATAACCGTTGCCATTCAGAGATTACTTTTATTACTAAGAGTCTAAACTGTGGCTTCTGAGCAGGGTTGACTCCATTCAGTAACCGAAGTATATTTCCTTACCTCATTTAGGGTCTACTGTTCTCTGATTGGGAAGGGGCTCCGGTGATGAAAGGAAGAGAAGCCAACTCCAGTGACAGGGCATGAGAAGAGGAAAGCCGAGACAAGGTTGGGAGCTGAGAGGAACAGCTGTGCTAAAAGTCAGCAACCCTTTGACACTGGCTGTTCACACACCATACATAGACACACACCTTGCACTCAGGTCCAGAGATGCCCCGGAGCTCACAGTCAAAGCATCTCACAAGGCTGACATGCCAGAGACTATTGAAGACTTGAGTTCCATCCCCCATGCAAGACCCACTGATAACTGAAATGAGAATTGGAAGGGGACAATCAACCTTAACCAGGGAATCAAGCAAGCGTAGCCTGATTTTACTCAAGACACCATCCTTCAAATTATTAAATAAGGATCAAAGACTTGAGTTTTTTGTAAAGGTGTCCTTTGACATTATTTTTAGTTCATGATCCCCAATTGTTAAAACCTTAAGACTGGCTTGGCTTAATGCTGTCCTGTGAACTTCCAGAAGTCACATGTCACAGAAGTATAACTCTCAATATAATTTAATCGAGTCAAATAGGACTGTTTGATACATAGGTCAGAAACCTAACTGAGAGTTTTTCTTGGTGGGATGCGGCGTGCGACCAAAGTTATGGAAGATTGTCCTTTGAATCACTAAGGCAAACTTTTTTAAGTGTCATTTTACATAGAGCAATCACATAAAAAAAGTTATAAATAGAAAAAATTCCAAAGTTCTCCCACAGACAGGGAAAATTGAAACGTAAAAAAAGAGAAAAAGAAAAAAGAAACAAAATAAAAACACACAACCACTCCTCCCCCCACAACCCATTTGCTTCAAGTTCTTGATCATACAGTACTCAACATCTTTGGATATTTTACAACGTATTATACAACTCCAAATTGCAGCCAAGAAAAAACAAAAAGGACTAATCAGTCATCTGAAAAATTGAGTTTATAAGAAGTCATTACCTTTACAAAATAAAGACAAAAGCCCCAACACCACTGGATTCAAATTTGTTCATTTTCCCTTTTAAAGTTTGGTTTAGCTCCAATGCCTGGGCTGAGGGGGGACACGGGCATGTTGGCCAGTGGGTCCCAGAGGCAAGTGTCTGAAATGGAGATGGGAATCTGAGAGGTGGCTGCCCATGAAGAGGACTTTCAAGGACTGAGAGTGTCTAAAGCTGAAATAACATCTGGTGGAACTGATGTTACAAGGGTCTCTTTTGGGGAACTGTTAGAGGGACAGTCTGTGCTCTTTTCTGGCCTTTTGTTTTGCTTTTTGTGTGTGTTTGTTCAGGAAAAAGCCAAGGTGACAGGAAGAGCTGAAGTCTCCTGTGTCCACAGCATGGGGATTGGGGATCCAGCCCTGGGCCCTCCCTGGAGATGGACTCTCCTCTTCCCTGGGCTCCTGAGAAACCAAACCAAGCTCAGCACTAGAGGGAAGAGGAAGAAGGGGAGGGGAGGAAGTCAGGAAGGCACTGGGCCAGCAGAGCGGTCTTCCTTTTCATGACCCACTACAAACACAAGAACCAGGAGAACACTGTCAGTCCTATGGTGCCCTTCACAGCTCCCCACACGGAGCACTTTTGTCAAAATTGGGGAGCCACATACTCTTGCTTCACCTCCGAGTGGAGAGAAAGGGTTTGAGGGGTTTCAAATGCAGCACAGGGGGCAATTGCCAGCAATGCCAAGGCCTGGAAAAATCCACAACTCAAAAAGCAAACATAATTGCTGGGCAGCCAGGCAATTTGTCTGTTTTCAGGAATCAGGTGAAGGGAGGCAGGTATCTGGTGGCCCCTATCCCTTTGATTTTGGCCCAGGTGTCCCAAGAGACTCTCTACAGCATCAGAGGGGGCATGTGGAAATGGGACAAATGCGTGTATTTCCCAGGGAACATGAGCCTGGAAAGGAGGGCAGCACTTGGTGTTCCAGAGCTGCTTGTGAGCTGCAGTCAGGCAATGAACCTCCCCCCACCTTCCCAGGACTCCTATCTACTTCTGCCACATTTCTCACCTATGCTAACACAGAGGTGGATGTGATAAGCTATGTCTAGGAACATAAACTGTTTCACCAGGGACTTGGGGAATGCAAAGCTCCCAACCTCTCCAGGATTCTTTGGCGGGACAGGTGTGTATGTGTGTGTGTGGGGGGAGGGGAAGTAAATTACCAGCCCACCTTCTTAGCAGGATGACACTGAGGTACAGAGCACTGACCTGACCAAGGTTACAGGATAGGTAAGGGAAAAATGGGCCTGTCCCCAGGAGGCTTCCTATTTCTAAGTGGCAGGTGGGTGTTTTTCTAAAGGATCCCAGGACTGCTGGAGACTGGGAAACAACCCCTCAGAGCAGTGTTGGCAGGGACCACCCTCCTAGCTCCAATCAGTTGGCTTCCTTACAGCTCTCATAGTTCCAAAGTGCTCCTGGGTACCCAGCCAGTGGCTCATGCCAGTTTCTGTGTGAGCCACAAAGAGACAGACAGGGAGAGGGAGGCCGGGGCTCCAGGCCGTTCGAGGAGATGCTCATCTCACACACCAGCAGAAAGGTGGCAGCTGCCTTAGAAGGCCCAGAAAATACCATTGCTGTTAATATATATTTTTGCATTTTCCCTTTGTGTTTTTAAAATAAAAAGTTCAGACCCACTGGGTGGGGCAGAGTAGGCCTGGTGGGAGAAGGGACAGTGGGGCCGGGGGGTGGAGGGGCTGGAATCGGCAAGGACCAGCTTAGTTGTTGGCTTCAGATATGGAGGCCACGTGGTTGAGGCCTGCGAGCCCGGGGAGCCCGGCCAGGCCTGCGGCCCATGGGTCGGGCAGCGGAAAGTAGGGCCGCGCTGTGGCCACGTTCTCGGCCAGCGCGAAGGCCAGTAGGCCCCCCGCGTTCCTCTCGGCCTCCAGCTGGGCGCGCCCAAACAGCTTCATCTGCGTCTCCTCAAACTGTCGCTCGAGCTCCTGCAGACTCAGGGCACCCTTGGGTGCCGCCAGGAAGTGCTTGGTGGGGCTGGGGCCAGGGAGGCACACGGCGGCGCTGCCCAGGTGGCTGCCCACCTCGCCCAGCGCGGGAGGCATCACGAAAGCCGCCTTGTCGGGGGCCGGGCCACCTGGCCCGAAGAGCAGACTGGCGGCCCTCCAGGAGGCAGGTTTGCGGCCGCGACGGGGCCGCGCCATGCGGCAGCTCTGGCGTTTGATGTGGCGGTGCAGGTGGTCGGAGCGCGTGAAGCTCTTATAGCAGAACTCGCACTGGTAGGGCCGCACGCCTGTGTGGATGCGCATGTGGTTCTTGAGGTCGTAGTTGTGCACGAACTTGGCATTGCAATGAATGCACAGGTAGGGCCGCTCCCCCGTGTGCTTCCGCATATGGATCTTCAGCTTGTCCTGCCTGCAATGCAGGACCCCAGAGTCAGTACCCCAGCAGATCACCATCAGCCACTCATACCCCTCTGCTCTGCTTTCTTCAGAACCTGCTGAGACTCCATAGTGCCATGGAGTAAAACCCTACAAATGAGATTCTAAATAGGTGTGTCTACTTACCTGGATTGGAGGGACAGGGAAGGAGCAGTGTCCTGAAGAGCCCCCCCTTGCGCCCCCAATCTCTTCACACATGCTCAGAGCCATGCTCTTTATCAGGGCTTATCTCACAGAGTGGAATATAGACTTGCTGGGAAAAGTACTTCTCCTTAAGTTGGCATTCTGGCCTTACTTCTCTGGTGGCACAGCAACTTTTCCTGATTCTAGATTAAATTTTAATCTCACGCCCACTCTCTCCAGGCAATAGTCTCCCTCCTGCTTCCTCTTTGTGCTTTTGCCCAAAGCCCTTGATCCCATCCCAGCCCCTGAGCTGTTGAGATCTGTCTGTCCTCCACACTAATCTGGGAGGCTACAGAAACTTGGGCACACCTTGTTCAAGTCTCCTGTCGGTGGTTTCTTATCCTAAGCCCTGGGCTCTCCTCTTTGTCTACAGACAATTTCAGGGTTTACAAAAGAACCAGGTGCAACAAGAATGCAGTCTAATCTAGGGGAATACTTTTCAGGGTTTAAGTGGTATTATTCAGAGGTACAGTAGTAGGGCGGGGCTCCTGTCGGGGGTCTGGGAGCCCCTGCTCCAGCCACTAAATTGCTGAGTGGCCTTAGGCAACATACTGAACCTCTCTGTGTAGAGCTGAACTTAGGGTCAGATGTCAATTGCCATTGACTAGGGCTAAGACAATGTGGGTTTATGTGAGCTAGAGTTTACACACTCCTGGTGGTCTTGAAAGGAAAACTGACATCAGGGGTTGTTTTAATAAAGACTGAGCACTGGGTAAACAACTTTACAAAGCCTTTCAGCCAGACTGAGGCACAGACAACCAGGTTGCAAGATCATTCTGCAGTCTTCCCCAACAGGGTGAGCAGGCCAGGAAGCTCTGTGTCCAGCCTCACTTCCTCCCTGCGTGGGTGGCTTAGATGGAGCATCTGTATATAATTTCAGGCTTGGCTTTGAGGTCAGATGTGGAGCCCAGGTGTCCTCCCTAAAATGGCCAGATTTAAACCATTATACCTGGACAGCAGGCACTGGTCCTGGCCTCTTGGTGCCCCCTGGCCACTAGAGGTCTCACTGGGTCTTATTTTCAAAACAGTTTCCAGCGGCAGGGCAGGAGTGAAAAGGAGATTCCCCTGAATACTGGCAGGCACCAGAGGAGGAGGATCAGAGAGGACAGATGTGGTCTTCCTACCTATGCTCACAGGAGGGCTGGAGAGCCCCTGGGAGGGAGAGAGGAGGGGTAGGGGTGGACAGGGAGGAGGAAGAGGGGTGCAGTTGCCCAAGACGGCCTGCTTCTCTTCCTGTCACATCTCCCTGCTCCTGCCTCTTCTCTGCCCTACCAGCCACCCCCAGGAACACAGTACCCTCCTATAATATCCATCCCCCATCAGCGCTGCCCTGGTATCTGAAACCTAGATTTCACTCAGAGGATTGGATTTATGAGCAGGAAGGGGCCTTAGCATCCAGGCTACTGGGTCCCATAATTGAGCATGCATCAGAGCCATGGTCAGGACCTTGGCACGGGGCCGTATTCCCAGAGGTCCTGATGTACTAGTTCTGGGTGGCACAAGGGGGACAAAGAATTTGCATTTCCATCAAGTTGCCAGATGCTGCTGCTTGTCCATGGACCATGTGGTGAGAACCAATGGCCCAGGCACATCCTTTACTCTGCAGGTGGGCAGACTGAGACAAAGCCAGGGGAACCTGTCAAAATCTCCCAGAAGGAACAGTGGAGCTGGGACCCTGGGAGACAAGGCCTCCTCCCCACAGACATTAAGGATGAAGGTGCACAGTGCCATCTGTAACACATAGTGATTTGCCCAGGCTCTGATGACAACACAGATGCTAAGTGGTCAGTAAGGCTCCCTGACCAGGGCCTGGCAAAGAGCACAGCTCAGAAGCAGCTGACCGGGGCTTTAAATACATCATCTCATTTAATCCTCACCACAACTTTATGAGGTAGATTTTTTTCTTAAGTCACTATTACACATAATTAGTAGCAATGACCCTAGGGCCACTCTCAAACAATGTACAATGCAAATGGTACATCTTCAAATGCAAAGAGCTTACTATAAATATCCACAGCTTCTCCCAAACTTCTCATTAGGGCATCTAAAATAAATCCCACTTTGGTGGCAGCTGGCCCAAGTATGTGAGAAGTGCAGAGAAGGTGCCTATAATGTCCTTTCATTGGGCATCTGCCATGGGCAGTAGGATACATTATTTCAGTGAGGGTCATTATTCCTGGAGGGTAATTATTTAAAGGCAAGGAATGGTGTAGGGCTGGCCACCACTAGGAGTCTGGGAGCCCTTGCTCTAGCTGCAGACCCCTCCCTAATTTGTTGGTGACCATAGCAACTTATTTAACCTCTCCAGGGCTGAGGGAGAGAACGTGGGCTCGTGTGAGTTAGAGTCATCACACATGGTGTGATTTCCTCACTTGGACGAAGAAAGAAAGCCCATAGGAGTCCAGAGCTTCCCAAAGGTATCCAGCCAGTGAGGGGCAGAAGGACCTGGCTGGCTCCCTGTGTGTGGTTTGCTTGCAGGCTGTTCTAGGGACGAGAAAGGGTGGATTTTCATACAACGTTTCCCAGCCTATGGCCTGTACGGTCTGCCTCAAAAAGTGCAGACCAGAACAATCAAAAGAGGTGTTACCCTCATTCTCATGAGGAAATGGAGGCAAAGGGAGGTACGGTAATACACTCCTAGCTTCCTTGATCTTAGGTGATACACAAATGTTGTCATAGAACTAGGAGCAGCCTTAGGGAACACCTACTCAGGACCAGACCCTGAAACTTGCCCCACCCCCACTCTTCCCAAAGCGCCTCAGTGCACGGAGCACTGATGAGCCCTCCACTCATTTGTTCAGTGACATTTGCCACGCGCCATACTTTCTCCAGCCCTCATGCAGCATGTGACGTGGAGGGCAGCCATGCCTGCTTTGATGAGAACCTGCCAGATGCTCTTTTATATTCTATGCTGTGCACGAAACTGAACGTAGGAATAGAGGGTGCTCATCACATGCTTGTTGACAGGCCTCTGGGACAATTTCTGAATTCTTCAACTCCAAATCCAACACTCTCCTCTCTGGGCCTTGTCTGCTGTCTTGTTCCATTTCCTTATACTGGGGACCCAGCCAAGGTCACAGGTACCCAAACCTCGACCTATATTCCCCTTCCTGGCTCAGAGAGCCTCATGTTCAAGAAAGATGAGCGAGTCCTCCTGAGCTCATCCCTGACTCAGAGGAGAGGGCTGTGGGCCTTGGCCTCAAGGATGGCCCCTAATCAGGAGATGCCTTCCCAGTAGTGTCCCCCCTGCACTTCCTATAACCTGACGGTCCGAGACAAACTCTTCCTGCTACCATTGCTAATAACATTACATTATCTTAATAAGGTTCTCAGAGCTAATCTGAGTGGGAGGACTGAAAGAAAATAAAGGGAAAGCAAAAGCCGGGCTCCTGGCCCTGTCTGGAGAGCAGACAGCTGGCACTGGAGGAGGTGGGGAGTTGTCGCCTTTGGGAGTCTGAGAGGAACTTGGCAGGGGCTGGTGAAAGCAGGCTTGTTAGAGAGCCACTTCTTAGGGTGCAGAGGTTGTCTAACCCTTCCCAGGATGGTGTATCCTCCATCTGCTGTCTTTGGGGCCAGTCTCTTCTCATCTTGCAGTCTATTGCCCTCAGTACTTGTCCTATTAGGCCTGGCTGGGCATTTCTGGGAGCCAGGCTGAGGCAGAACGCAGGGGCTGGGAGGGAGACGCTCTCTAGGAGCTCCTGGGTGGAAGGCCGGGGAGGCAGGAGGCAAGACCTATGTGGTGGGAATTAAGAGGAGGGAGATGCTGAGGCCTTTTCAGGCCCAGCCATAGGCCCAGTTGGCAGTGATGGCAGCACCTGGGACAATGACACACTTGGGGGGGGCCACCTGTGATGTCTGTGTGTGCAGCAGTGTCCCTTTGCTTGAGAACAAACACCTTTTGACCTTTTCTGGATTACATGCTCCCTGGTCCTCAAGGCCTGTCCCAGGGGTCACCTCAGATAGAGCCCTGCAGTCCTTCCTTACCTTTGGCCTGGCTCCTGGGCCCCTGGAAAGAAGAGGAAAAGCACCCCAGATGAGGAGGGCCTAGGGTAGCCATGGTCGAGACTGCCTCTGCCTATATCCTGGAAGAACTTCTATCCTCAAGTCAAATTTGAAGGACAGAAGCTGTCTCTCTGGGGCCAGCACAGGAAGAAAACAGGGCCCTTGAGCTAAGCCAAAGGGAGTGTAGACACAGAGGGAGGTAGAAGGACTGAGCCTGAATGATTATGGGGTGATCTGAGCTAGGAGGGGACAGCACGGGGATGGTTGAAGCCTTTGAGTATGTGACTGGGGGTATTTCACATCTGGAACAGATGAGTGGTGGGACTGGCTAAAATCTAGAGCTGAATCAGAGCAGAGGTTCCTGACATCAAAGAACAGACAATACCAATATGGGGAGGCCACTGTCCCTCCTGCCAGAGACCACGACGAAAGCAGTAGGCAGGGCCTTAGGGCAGAGGATCTCTGTTGGGAGGACTCCCACGCCCCTCCACCTTGGCTGTGGCTGCTGAAATCATTAGGATTGGTGTCTCCCTGGGGTGTGGACATTCTGGAGGTGGCATCTTGGAGGCTACAACTCAGAGCTTGGCCAAAAGTTCCCCATTCAGGGGACCCTGAGCTTTCCCAGCATCATGGAAGGAGGAAAGGAGGGCTGGTCAGAAAGCAGAAGCTATGGAGAGGCTCGAACTCCAGAGGGGACACAGTGTTCAAGAAGAGAGTTTGAGGGCAGCATGGCTGGGGTCCTCCTCCGCCTTGGTTGGGGCAGTGAAGACACTGTGGGGCCTAGTCTCAGAGAGTGGTGTGGCCTTGTAAGGGAGTCTGGGAGTTCTAGGTCAAGGAAACAGCCACTGCTGCTTTCAATGGCTGCCAAAGAGCCTCCAGGTGGGAGGAAGGGTATGGATCGTGGTCTGTCAAAAAGAAGGGCCCCATAGAAAGGCTGCTAGGGGCCTGAGCTATAAGGAGAGTTACAGGAAAAGCACAGAAAAAGAGTCCTTGCAGGGAAGCTCTAGATAGAGAGTGGGCAGCAAAGGACCAGTGGTTCTGAAGAATGTGTGGGGAGGGGAGTGGGACGTGTCCAACAAGGACAACCACAGCCCACACTGAGCAATAAAGTCCCTGGAGGGAGGCAGGCCTGAGCAATCTCCTCCACCCCTCCTGGAGACCCAAGAGCTGTCTGATCTTTTTCAGAAGGGTTACAGCCCAGTGGGAACCAAGAAAGGGGAGGTGCTGATGGGGCTGGAATGCAGCTGCCCTGGCTGGACACAGGCCTGGGGCCAGATGGCTGTCATCCTGCCAGCAGGAGTAACCCAGGGGAGGGCAGGGCAGATGGCTGATGGCCTCAGCCGCCCCACTGTTGATCTGGACGGGAAGGGGAGACTGCAGACACCGAGGCCACCCCAAGTGACCACCAGGAATGTGCTGGGAGGGAAGAGTCTGGAATGTGACCCTTCTATACAACACAGTTTTGCTTCCCACACCAGCAGGCCTACTCCTGGACAATGTTAGTGTCCAGAGGACAAAAGTCTGTCTGCAGTGACTGAATAAGTTTAAAGCTTTCCTTAGGAAGGCAGGGCCCACAGACTGGCCAGACTCAGTGTGGACCTCACAGGTTGTGAGTAGGGAGTTCCACGGGCAGGAAGTAGGGAAGGAAGGGAGACAGGCATGTGGGGTCCTGGTGAGCTCACTGTGTGGCACGGGTACCCTGAGATAGGAATCCCACTATAGTCAGCAGCCCAGGGCTCCCGTGAATGGAGAGGTGTTCCCAATGTCAGCCATTTTCCAGGGGTCAGGTGTGTGAAGTCCAGGAGGTGGAGCCTGGATTGGCAGGAGAGCGTGCCCAAGGCTGATTCTGGGGCTTTCCTGCATCTGGCCTATGAAGAGCTTCCTGTGTCTTTGAAGCCATCTCCATGGTGTTGGAGTCATGGGCTGGAGCCAGGCCCACTGAAGATGAGTAAGTGGTATGTGGATTTGGCTCCCCTATAGTGCCCTGGTTTATCTTCCCTCTGCCATCCCTGTGCCTTTGTCAACCTCTGCACAGATGTTTCCGCCAGCACTGGGGGGCCAGGTGGCATCAGGCTGGCAGGTTGTTATGAAGGGACGTCCAAGGGGGTAAACCTTAGGGACTTTGGGTCCAGCTGCTCTTTGGGACAACAGAAACAGTGCCCCCAAGGTCAGCACTGTGGGAGGCCTGGGTGGCCATCTCACTCCCGGGGGAAGGGGGTACACCCTGGGTGTACAGGCCTGTCCCTCTGCCTGGCAAAATCTCTCCACTGACCCTTTCTGTTTGGGGCTTCTCTCACAGAAGCAGCCACCCTGGAAGCCATCAGTGTTGTCTTTCAAAGCCATCACCAGAGGAGTCTACAGAGTTATTTGAGCAATGTCACTGTTACAAACAAATTTCTGAAACTCTTCTCTGGCAACTTTGAATAGAGTTTTGCAAGCCACCCAAGAGAGCAGGTCTCTTTACTTTATAAGACTCAATATGACTCATTTTGTTTTTTTTTCTGGGAAAGCACAGTCCCTGATTTGATATCTAACTGATTCAAAAAAATTCACTCTATTCTAAGTCCAAAGCTTTGGCCCACTGAGGAAAATCAAAAGAATGAGCCTCCAGCAATTTCCAGTGATAAATCTCCACGAAGATGTAAGGTGCCAGCTGTGCCATTAAAATAAGTGTGGGTCTCTAAGGAAAACTCTTTGAGGGGGGCAAGGGCAGTGTGGAGGAGGGATCTCGTCTCACAGGACATGGCTGAGAAGATTAGCCTCACACCAGGGACTACAAGTGGCACCAATAAGCTATATTTTCCAAAGATGAGGCTTATATAAAGTCTGGCCCTGGACAGATCTTTCCCCAAATCATTCCACCAGTCATGTTGCAGTGCAGAGAAGGTACATCATACACAGTTGTGCAAAAGTCACCATACAGAGAACACACATCATGCACAGTTGCTGATGGTGTGGAGTCTATGGAACTTGAGTGTTTATAATGTATTGATTTCAAATTTCCAATGTTAGAATAGCATAAAGTTATTCCTTTTCTTAACAAGGAAAGGCAGAGGGGAGAACATCGAAAGAGGCCCATCCCTTAGGCCTGACCCAAAAATGATTGACAGAGCCTATGGGAATCTCTGCAGTCTCCTGGCCATAGGCTTGTCTGTCACATGTGGATTGAGATTCTGTACACAGCTCTGCCATTTCCAGTGGCTTGCATGTGGCCAGCCAGCCAGTGGGAGGGGAACTGTAAAGAAAGACTCCCCATCTTCCCAGGGCATGGCTGGGGTGAGAGGACTCGTCGTCATTTAGGACAGGCCCTGGCATGAGGAACATGCTTAAACAAGACTAATCGCAGCTCCTCTAAATAAAATGAAGGGGTGCCCTCCACCAGGGAGTGTCAGACTGGACTCCCTGGATTCAGTGCGCAGGGAAGGGAGGGAGAGGCCAAAGAGGGAAGGTGCTAAGGCCCCTTATTTCTGTCCAAACCAGAACAGCTCTGCTCTTACGTTTTATGTCCTGGGCTTCTGCCTAATATTGCATTTGAGAAAATACTTTACTAAAAGGGTGTGAAGTCAACATACCAGGTGACGCCTAGTCCTGTCTACCAACGAAGTTGATCCAGGGGGTTCTGTCTCTCCATCCCCTGCCCTCGGGTCCTCTCTACTGGCACCCCACGGCCTCTGGCCATGCTGCCCCCACCCCCAAGCAGGGCTGCGATGCGTACCTGGTGAAGCGGACCTCGCAGATGTTGCACATGTATGGCTTCTCCCCGGTGTGGGTCCGCATGTGCCGCGGCAGCTTCCCTGCTCCCATGATGACTTTGTGGCAGATGGGACACTGCTGAGAGGCTTTGGGCTTCAGCTTGCGCTCCTCCACCAGTGGCCAGGGGGGGAAGAGGCCTCCCAGGTGGGTGGCACTCAGGAAGTTGAGATAGGCACCGTAGTCGTTCTCTGCCTTGATGGGGCCCAGAGGCCCCCCGGGCAGGTCAGGGAACATGTCCTTGAAGAAGTCGCTAGGGAAGGGCGGTGGTGGGGGTGGGGGGAGCTCCTCCTTTTCCTCCTCCTTGATCTTTCGGTTTTTGATGACGAGATCCAGCGGCCCATTGTCCATGGGCTGCTCGGGCAGTGGGGTGAAGGCACCGAAGTCCCCTGGCCAGAGATGTGGGAAGAAGTCCGGGGTGAATGGAGACAGCGAAGGTCTCCTGTCGGGGATGTTGGCTTTGGGGTACAGGTTCTCCCTCAGCAGAGATTCAATGGAGAAGTCCCGGATCACACCCAGATGGCCAGGGCTGCCAGCCTGGAAGGGGTCAGGGAAGTCCCTGGGTGTATCTGAATAGGCCTTCTCTGTGAGATGGTCTGTCTTGGAAGGGCTTTGGTGGCAGTTGATGTCCTGGGGGTCAGGCAAGTTTTCCTGATGAGCAAAATCCTCTGTGTCATCATCGTCATCCTCCTCTTCCTCCTCCTCCTCCTCCTCCTCGTCCTCCTCCTCATCATCATCGTCGTCATCATCATCGTCCTCCTTGTCGTCCTCCTCTGCCCCATCCCCACCAGGCTCCATGATCTCCAGGCACACATTCACGATGCATGGGATCTCCAGCATCCTGGCAGCGTTGAGGACGTGCTGGACGTTGCTGGCCGTGATGGTAAGCGTGGAGGTGTAGGCGAACTCCAGGATGGCGGCCAGAGCCTCGGGCTGAACAAAGTCAATCTCATAGACGTAGGGTTGGCTGGCTAGGGTGCCTGCCGTGAAGAGCTTCTTGAAGTACTTGCTGCAGGCGGCCAGGACAGAGCGGTGTGTCCGGTACTCCTGCTCCTGTACCACCAGGAGCACATCGCAGAGCAGCCCATCGTGCCGCTGCTCGTTGAGGCTGCACAGGACCTCACTGCTGTGGTTAGGGAAGGGAATGCCGATGAGCTCATCAATGCCATTGGCCATGTTCTCAGCCAGAGCCCTGCATAGACACATAGAGAGGGAGATTGGGTTAGCCAGCACGACCCTGGGAGGCTGGGCCTCCATGGGCCCATACTGCCCCCCTTCGAGTGACAGTTTCCCTGAACCATGCGGTTGGCCCTCTTGCCTCTCTGCTGGGCCAGATCTTACCTGCAAGTCACAGCCCGAGCCACAAGCTGGGGCTTTTCACCAGGCCACTGGGCTCATGGTGGAGCCCAGTGGACTAAGCCTCTTCGAGATAGGCTTCTCACTGGGCAGCCAGGGCCAGCTGCTTAGAAAGGCTATAGAGGGTTCCTGCAGCTTGAGTTCACTGAATTCCACTTTGCAGATGAGCAGTTGCTAAATACCAGGATGAATAGCCAGAGGAAACCCAACTCTTCTCCACACTGCAGGGATGGTACCCCCCCTCCCTTCACCCACACAATGGTTATGGGTCAAGGCCCACTCTCTATGTCTGCTGAGAAAGTGCTTGGGCTTGTTTCACAGACCCCCTGGCTCTGTAACGGACTGACACATTGCACTGGCTGGTCGGAAGCTTAAAACAAATTTTGAGGCCACTTTTTAGGAAGTGAATAGGGCCTCTATGGCATATGTTTTGCCTACTGACCTTACTCCTTGGTTCATCGTTAATGAAGTTTCTTCTCATTTACAATTGTTGATTTTTTAAAAATACTAACATCCTATATATGCGTATATATGAGCCATTTCACCTATAAATAAAGATATAAATCCAAGTGCACTGTTAGTTCATTTATCATGTCTGGATTCTGTTACCCTCATGAAAACATAAATCCCTGGAGGGAGAAGTCTCTTCTCAGATAACTTACATATGTGACGTGTGGCCCATGACAAGCCATCAAGAGAGGGTGAAGCAGAACAGAGGACAATAGGCATCCCTTTCTTTTGGGAAACACAGCTCACTGCCCAAGTTCATCAACCTGGATAAATCTTGGTATACATCGGAGTATGTAGGGCCCTATCCTATGGCAAAGCTTGAACATGGTCCATGGAGAAATCCTAGCAAAGGCCCCACCCTTATCATGATACAATTAAAGTGGGGGAGAAAACAAAAAGAAAAACAAAACCTGAAAGCCCCACATCCCAGTGGGAGTTGGCCTAGCGGTCCTTGTTTATCTTCTGGGTGTGGGTAGCAGTGGGAGAGGGGAGGAGTGAGGCGTGCCAAGCCCACAAAATGAGCTGCGAGTGGGGCACCAGGGCATGTGGGGCGATGGTGATCCCTGCTGCCTTCTTCTCTGTCATGGAGCAGTCAGGGCCTTCCTTAAGCAAAACCACCTGGCCAGGTGCTCAGAAGGTTTCCTAGAGCTAAGGCCTTGTGTTTCCACCTTCTCATCTTTTAAAGGTCCAGAGACCCACCGTCTGTGCATTCATTCCCTAAATTTTATTGTGTATTCCCCCATGCCAGGCACTACACTAGATTCTAGAAATGCACAGGCAACAAACGAAGAAGGCCCCTGCTCTAACACTGCTTAACACTGTTCACCAAAGAGGGCACACAGATGGCAAATAAGCCATCTTATCTGAAAAGATGTTCAACACCATTATTCATTAGGGAAATGCAAATTAAGACTATAATAAGATATCGTTACATATCTATTAGAGTAGCTAAAACAAAACAAA
This sequence comes from Arctocebus calabarensis, assembly GCA_963573935.1. NCBI lineage: Eukaryota > Metazoa > Chordata > Mammalia > Primates > Lorisidae > Arctocebus > Arctocebus calabarensis. The sequence continues at coordinate 20,356 of CAUYON010189730.1, forward strand.
AAAAATAGTGACAACACGAAATGCTCATGCATTATGGGTGAGAACATAAAATGGTACAGCCAGTCCAAAACAAGATACGGTACTTTCTTAATAAACTAAATATGCAACTACCAGAAGACCCAGTCATTCCATGTCCCAGAGAAATGAAAACTTATGTACACACCAAAACCTGTACACAAATGGTCCTCGCCACTTTGTGCATAATGGTTAATCACTGGTAGAGACCTGCTATCCTTCAGCGGGAAGGTGGTTATGCACACTGTATTCTATTGTAGTATGGAATTCTATATTATTCCCATGTATAGAATAGCATTCAGGGACCAAGGAATGAGCTCTTGACACAAGCACCAACCTAGATTAATTTCTAGTGAAAAAAACCAATTTCAGTGGGTTATACACTATCTGATTTCATTTATGCAACATTTTTCATAACAAAGTTATAGAAATGGAGACCAGACGAGTGGTTACCAGGGATTAAAGAGGGGTTGGAGGTGAAAGGGAAATGGGTGTAGCTATAAAAGGGAAATAGGAAGGGATCCTGTGTTTCTGAGAACATTCTAGATCCTGAGTATATCAATGTTGATATCCTGGTTGATACTGTACTGACAAGATGTTACCACTGGAGGAAACTGAGTAAGGGTACATGGGATGTAAAAATTATATCACTTTTTTTTTACAACTGCATATGAATTGATAATTATCTCAAAAAGCTTATTTAAAAAAAGCAAATTGCAAGAAACAACCTAAATTAACCCATCATTATCTCCCCATCTCTATCACCTGTCCATCTACCATAGGGTATAATGCACAGGGAAGGGGATGAGAGAACTGCTTTACCCAGGGTGGTCAAGGAAGGCTTCCAAGAGGAGGCATCGTTTGAGCTGACACCTAGAAGATAAAGATCCAGCCATGGGAAGATGTGGGGAACAGTGCTTTGGATTGGGGGAACAACAACACAAGTGGGCAGCCCCACCACGGTGCCCTTGCTCTGAGGGGCCAGCTTCTTTCTGAGTGGCCTCATTTATTTAACATGGTGGTTTTCTGTTGACAAACCATTCCACTTCTGCATTTCTCTGGGGGCTCAGATGGACTGTGTTTACCCAGATCCCCCTAAGGGCCTGTGTAGGGCTAGCTGATGGACGCCCCTCCTTCTCTCTGACCAGGGAGGGGTCCCCCAGGCTGAGGCCTCAATGGTGCAGAGAGAGCTCCCAGTGGCTCCCCACTTTGCCTGCAGCAGTGAGAGCCAGAGGAAATGCACAGGGCTTAGGAAACCAGGGCAAGCCTGCATAGCTGCACACCAGGGCTGCCGTGCCCCAGGAGGGCTAACTGTGGGCTGCTGGGCTGGGGCAGTGGGCAGCTCCTCTGAGCCCTGGATCAGAGGGGAGACCTCAAGTTTGAGCTCCTTTTAATTTGGAGTCAGGTGCAGTGTGAGCCTCTGCACAGTGAGCAAGGGGACCTGAGGACATCTGTCCCTGCCTCTATGGTCCCCAGGTCCCTGCCTCAGATACTCAGAACCCATGGGATGAACTGGGAGGCTAGGGAAGGGCCACCCTCACCAGCGCTAAACAATGAGTTTAGGATGTATGTCTGGGGCTTGGAGAGGGGTGCAGGGGTACATTTGGCCCTAAACAATGAGTTTCCCCAGAAGGAGTCAGAACCACCACCTGCCCTCAGGCCTACTCAGTCCTCACAAGAACCAGCTTTAGCTCCGCTTGTTTTCATCACTCCCACTTCACAGATGAGGAAAATGAAGCACAAAGAGAAGATAGCAGAGATGGGGAGTGAGGGCACAGAGCCCTGAGCCCTGCCCACAACCAATTCCAGCTCCCACATCTGGCCACAAAGGTAACCAAGAATGGCCAGGAGCCTGCTACTGCCCAGTGAGTAGCAAGAGTGGGCGATCCTGCCCTCCAGGGAAGGCCAAGCAGGCCAGGGCAGACAGGGCCAGCATTGGTGGCAGAAGCATGGAGGCCTCCTAGCCCAGGTTATTGCCTTCGTCACATCCTCTTAGGCCCCTGGAAGGACATTTGCTTGCTGCCCAGGCAGCCTCTCTGCTCTGTGGAAGTGGCCCCCTGTGGTGGTCTTGTCAAAGCTCTGGCAGGGAAGTTAGAGGAGGGGAGAGGAGATAACAGAGCTGGGGCTCAATCAGCCTTTCCGATTCTACTTTCTGAACACAGTTGTGAGTGGGTGTTCACCTGGATGGGGTGAGTGGGCACAATGCTCCCCTCCAGTGTGTCCCAAATGTACCCCTGCACCCCTCTCCAAGCCCCAGATATACATCCTGCTCCCACCCTCCATGCCTTTGCTCACACTGAGCTCCTGGCTGGAGAAGTTTCTAGGGCATCCATATCTCATCCACTTTTCCAGGTCCCATTCAGACTACTCTTTCCCCAACCTTCCGTTCATATACTGAATCTCTTCTTCCTTTGGTCTCCTCAACACTTCATGATCCCTGTCATTTATTTGACTGTAATTAAATTTATGTGTGTCTTGGTGTCTCTGCTAGACTGTAAACTGCTTGAGGGCAGATACTATCATGGAATGCTTAGCATAGGCCTGGCACAAAATTGGTATAGGTTTATGGCAAGGGCTGCCCTTAGCAGCACTGAAATAATGGTCTCACAGGTTGTTCACTACAATGGCAGTACATTTAAGGGGGCCATGGTGGCAGATTCAAAGATGGCCCTCAGTGATCCTTGCCTAGTGAAGACAAGATTTCATGGCTTTGAGGGGTCCATTCCCACATAAATAGGGCTGAGCTGACCTTCCAAGGAAAAGATCTATGGAAGTAAAGATATGCAACACTGCTATTTCTGCCTTTCTATCTCTTGGATCATTCAATCTTGGGGAATCTAGCTGCTATGTTGCGAGGATGCTCAAGCAGCCCTAGGGAGAGGTCCCTGTGGCCAGGGACTGAGGCCTTCTGCCACCAGCCAATTCCAACTCACTAGTTGTGTCAGTAAACCACCTTGACAGTGGATCCTCTACCCTAGTCAGTCCTTCTAGATTACAGCAGCCTGGCTGACATCTTGACTGTAATCTCATAAAAAGTGTTGAACCAGAACTGCTCAGCTTCTCCTGAATTCCTGATCCACAGAAACTGTGAAGCAATGAATGCTTATTCTTATGTTAAGCTCCTAAATTTTTGTGTTATTACTCAGCACTGGGTTGCTAATTTAGGAACATTATTTCATAGACATTATAGATTTGTGATACAATAACAAGTTTCTGATAGATGGCAGTTAAATGTCTCTGTCTAATGAAATCTGCATATTACAATAATGTTTTGATAGATGAAAGTAAATGTATTGAGGAGGTGACACCTTTTTCTAATTCCCGCAAAGAAACTCTGTAGGTAGCAGGGTCCTGATCTTCAGAGGGGCCTTCTCACCTGAAAAGACTGATTGTAAATGCAAAGACCCTTTTACTGTTAAGCAAAAAGCCAGTCAGTAAAATCCCGGGAAATTAGTTCTTTATGGAGAGCCATTTTCTTGCTTGCTAAGGGCTTATTCCTTTAAAGATGAAAATGGTTTAAAATGCTTTTTGGGGAAAAGTTCAACCATTTCTTTAAGTTTTTCTCTGCTTTTTTAAACAGAGGAGCGGGAACCCATTGGACTATGTGCTGGTGTACAGCGTCTCCCTGCCAAGACAGGAATGGAGAGTGCAAAATGCACCATCTTCCGTGCTACAGCAACAATGTCTACTTGGGACATGGCATCAGGAAATCACAGCTGTATGACTTTTACGACTTTGGAGGGACCCTCCACCTCTCTGTGCTGCTTCTTCGTCATGTGACTAGATGGTCATGAGAAATCTGATAATATCTGCCATGGCCACAAGGATATAGAGGTGCAAAGTGAGTCCGGCCATGGGGAAGAGGCCTGTGACCCTGGACATGAAGGCTGGTCTGCCCAGCAATGAGACATCACTGGTGTCTTGGTTTATAGCCTTTGTTCCACTCCTGGGGGAAGGATGAAACCATGATAGTTTGGGATTATTTTTCTAAGCAGAAGACTAACCTCACGTGTAGAGGGAAATGGGGGGTGGGTAGGGCATTTGAGCTGTGTCAGGCTGTTTCATTATCTGCCCTCCCCTGTACACTGGGAGGTTCCCTGGTGACCCTAAGATTCCCATGCCCTGATGGGCCAGCAGACAGCAGTGTCCCAGAGGAGATGACATGCCCCTCGTGCCCTGCCCCTCAGCCCTCCCTACACCAAGCTAGGGCGGTTTTGTCTCTAAGAATAACACGCACAAGGAAGAAAACTAAACACACACACGAAAACAAAACACTCTCAATAGCTAGTAGAAGCTTGCGGCAAAATATGAACCTCTGGTGGGAGGGGGATAGAAAGAAATATGAAGATCAAGATAAGAGAGAAAAGAAGGAAAGAGGAGCCCTGAAATGGAGGAAAGAGGTTACAGAGGAAGAAAGTGGAGAGGGTTGAACTATCATAGGTGTGGTCACCATTTCAGAGGGCATCCTCTAGGTCTCCACCCTCACTGGAAGGTCCCAGAACTCAGGTAGGTCCAGAGAACCTGTCTGACAAAGACAGCACTTCTCACCTCTGGGTCTCAGCTAATTCAACCATAAAATGAGACGCCTAGGCTCCCAGAGAGAGGCTGAATTCCCCTCTCTCCCCAGCCAGGGGTCAGCAGCCTTTACAATACCAACCAATACTAGCTACCATTTATCAAGCGCCTGCCACAGGTCAATTTTCAAACCTCTGAGCCTGCTTCAACCAACACAACTCTAAAAAGTGTGTATTTTATCAGCACCTCCAATTTAGAGATAAAGAAATAGGAATAGGGAGGGAAGGTATGACTCGCCCTTTGCCACACAGCCAACAAGTGTCTCTGAGTCAGGATTTGGACCTAGTTGCATCGGGTACCAAAGCTTGTGTTTGTTCCCTTTCACCATGCTGCTCCTTACGAATCCAACTCCAGGGTAGGGGGATTAGAACCCCTGCTCCTGGAGCTTTCTTCTTAGTCTAGGGGTTTGATCACAGCCAGGTTGGAAGGATGAGCACCAGGGAGCGGTAAGCCAAGCTTGCCAAGTGACTAAGAAAGGTGTCAGGGGACTCAGTACTGAGTGCAAGTGAGAGATATGGGAAGAAAGGCACCAGACTCCTTGAGCCCTTGAGTTTGGGAGTCAGGGAAAGCTTCTAGGAACAGGGCCCTTGTCTGAGGCATGAAAGAGAGGACAGAGGGGCAGGAAGAACATGCCCTCCCTTATTTGGATCTGGAAGGCTTTGGGTTTCCAGAAACCCTTTTGAAAATATGTTTAACCTGGATTACCTGAGTGGGATATCATTGAAAGCTGTTCTCAGCCAGCTCTGTGCCTGGGGTTGATTGAGGAGGTTGGGGGTGAGGGTTCTATTCCCAGACAGCCTGGGTTTACATACTGGCTCCACCACTAACAACCTCTAGATCTTGATAATTACTCTCTGTGAGCTCAGTTTTCTCATCTGCACAGTGGGGATGATAATCGTTCTACCTCACAGAGTTGCTGAGAGGATCAAATGAGTAATGCACATAAAGTGGCCCCTGATGTGTAGTACGTGCTCAGTTGGGATTACAGGCATGAGCCACTGCACCCAGCCAATAGACCAAGCTTATGCCCCCGCTTGGACCACAGTGCCCCCAACTAGGTGCAAGGTTTCCTGGCTAATAGAGGACCATGTTCTAGGCTTGGAGGTATAGGCAAATTATTATTATTATTATTTTAGAGATGGGATCTCATTGTGTTACCCAGCCTGGAGTGCAATGGCCTGGTCATATGATCATAGCTCATGGCAGCATCAAACTTTTGGGTTCAAGTGATCCTCCTGCCTCTGCCTTCTGATTATCTGGACTATAGGCATGTACCACCATGCCTGGCTAATTATTTTTCTTCATTGTTTTAGAGTTGGAGTCTTATTGTGTTGCCCAGGCTGGTCTTAAACTCCTGGGCTCAAGTAATTCTCCTACCCTAGCCTCCCAAGTTACTGGTATTATAGGTGCCTACCAGGCTCAGTGTAGGCAAATCTTATATTCCTGCTGCCTCGGTTGGCTTATCTGGGAAATGGGGAAGTAATTACATAGACCTCACTGAGTGGTGTATGAGTGGAATGAATTAACCTGAGGTGCCAGGTATACTTGGGTTATTTGTAAGTCCCAGTTTCCTTGTGAGATAACCTGTTCAAGGGCAGGCTCTTATTTCTTATATGTCTGTATTATTCCCAGGGGCACCAGCAAGCAGGTACATGGTAAACATGAAATGAATGAGACCAGTTTGGATAAATAATGGGGGCCGGGTGCAGTGGCTCACGCCTGTAATCCCAGCAATTTGGGAGGTTGAGGCTGGAGGATCTTTTGAGTTTCACACCAGCCTAGGCAACATAGTGAGACCCTGTCTCCATTAAATAAAAAAAAAAAAAAATAAGATAAACAATGAGAATAGTTTTCAAGTCACAAAAGGCAGTGAGGTGGCCCTAACCCTCTCCCTTGGGGACATCTGACATTTGAACAGAGACTGATTATTCATAAGGCACTTATATTAATTCATTTCATTCTTACTGATAATATTATGATCCTGTTTGATGGAGATCAGAGAGGCTAGGTAATCTTCCCTAAGTCACACATCTAAAAAATGGCAGAGCAGAGACTGAACATCTGCTCGAATCCCCCATTGCTTTCTTGTCCTTCAAGGCTGCCTTGATGGTGTGACTTTGGGGACAAATTGTATTGCCATGATCCATAGACCGTGCCCCCCTGAATCTGCTCAGCTCAGCAAATCTGAGGCTCAGGATAGTGGTTCCATCTGCCAAATCCCTGTCTGGCCCCAGCTAACAGATGCATACTGTCCCAACTCTGGCCCCACCCTTTTCTGGCCTCTATCTCCTCCCCTGCCCAGCCTTGAGCTTCAAAGCCAGGAGTGGAACTCGTGGCTGTAGTGAGAGTGGGGAAGGGGTAGGAGATGTGCTCACAGGAGCAAGAAGGGATGTGGATTTCCTCTCCAGACCTGGAAATAACGGTGGGCAGTGGCAACCTGTGTCCCTTGAGAAAGTTTACTACCTGTGGTCTGTAGCACTGAAGCCCATAAGGGGGTGGTAGGTGGTCAGGATAAAGGGTGGGAGAACTGGCCCAAGCAGCTGGCCAGCCCCAGATTTTTGCTGGGCATGCCACACCCAGCCCTTGGCAGTTTCCCCAAGCAAGGCAGCCACACCCCTTGGCCCCAGAATGCCCCTGGGCCTCCGCTGTCCCAGAGCCTGGGGCCAGACATGTGGGCTGGGAGGCTGGGCAGGGCCACTTCACCTTCCAACCTGGACCTCGCCTGCCTCGAGCACCCCAGGCAGAGTGCCCACAATAGGTGAAGCCACCCCCACCTGCTCTGCTGCCCTGCCAGGACATGCCTGGAGCCTGCAGTCCGCACTCAGTCAGACCCGCTCAAGCCCTCGGGGTTTCTGTGCAAATCGCTCTGAGCTTTCTTCCTCTGCCAAAAGCACTGGCCATCCAGATGTTCCCTTACAGCTGGATGAAGGCCCTTCCCACCTCGCACAGTTGTGCACCCCTTCCCCTGTCCCTTCAATGCCAAGCCCCACCCCCGGACAGGCAGGGTGAGGCCTGCAGAGGCTGGCCCCAGACGCAGGCAATCTGGGCTCCTCATCCTAGCCTTGCTCAGATTCCCTCTGCGACCCTACGCCTGGGGGCCTAAGTATTTTTCTCCTGCTTCCCTGAGGCCCCTGGGTAAACAACACCACATGCCTATCGAGCTTTACATTCAGAGAAGCTTCTGCACATACACTTTTCTCCTTGACTTTCCTGGGGTCTGTGTGTACAGATGGAATCATTTTGTCCATTTTGTGGATAAGAAACCCAAGTTCCTGCCGGTGGGTTGATTTACCCAAAGCCACAGAACTAGCCAAGTGACGGAGCCCCATACCTCCTGATTCCACAGTATCATAGGTAGCCCATCGACTTCCAGCCTTCTCCTCATTGCCACCTCTTCCATCCTCCCTCTGTCTCCTCCACTGTTTTGGTAATGTTCCAGAACAAGGTCCAAGGTCACCATATGAGTTTAAAGCAGGGGCAGCAGACAGGATGGACTCCTCTGTCCCTATATTCTTAGCTAGCATCAAACACACATAAGGACAGGCTTGAGGGGGAGGACCTAGGGAGGTAGCCTGATGGATGGGCAGAGGGACGGGCTTTGGGGATGGGTGTGGGGGTGCGTGAGCACCAGAGCTGCTTGGCTGCCCCTGGAGGAATCAGCCAGTCAGCCTTTGGGAGAAGCTGAAGCAGGTGCTGACCCCTCACCTAAGGGGTGGCTTGGGGCGTTTTACTTTTCCAAACACTTACATACACCTCTTTGGTGGCAGGCAAGGCCATTTTATAGACAGGAAACTGAAGTGAGGTTGAGGTCACAAAGCAAGGTGGCGGAACTGGTTGGAGAGCTCACCTCTTTTCTGAGGTTTGCCACGCAGAGGTCTTGCAGGCAAGACAGAGGAAGCGGTTCTCTCAGGGCTGCCTGGCCTCACAGAGTGAGGGTGAGGTCCAATTTGCTGGAGGGTGCACGGATGATGGGGAGAGGTGCCACATAGCCCATGGGAGGCTGGGGTGGACAAATAAAGTGGTGTCCTTTAGGCTGCTGTCCTTTAATTACTTTTTCATCCTTTATTTATTAGAGGATGGGGGAGCACAAAGGGAAGACTTGATTTCTTTTAAGAAAAATTGCATACCTCTTTCTTTATGTTCAAAATAAAGGATTTACTACTTGTGTTTATTGTAGGCGATTTCCTGAGCCAGAAAACTCCTTGGGAGGCTTATTAAACCTTATTAACCCACTGAAAATTTAGATAATCAAATAAATCACTTGTCTCCCATAAACAGCAGTGGGCCACACGTTACTGAGTGTCAGAACTCCAGCTGCCTCTGGCGGCCTTTTTAGGAGGTTCTCTAGCCAGCCTCCCCCGTGGCTCCTGGGAGGGAGAGGCTGGTGGGCTGGCTCCTCACCTAGGCCCATTGAGGAGAGCCATTCTTTTTAGCATTTTTGCCCAAAGGGCCATTTCCTGCAGAAGAGGGGGAATGGGTTAGATTTTTGTAAGTTACTTAAGAGGTTGCGACGCCTGGATTTAGCAGTACTGACCTTTCCTGGGATATCTTCAGATTTGTTCTGGAAGGCAGGGAGGCAGTTTGATCTGAATATGACCCCCCCCAAGTCCCCCACATACACATATACACACTGCCTCAACGGACCACAGGGTCCCTGTGCTACAGTCAGGTTTCTGGACGCTGAGTCCATTGTTTCCAGGCTGGGGCCTTTATACTGGACAGAATGGAAAGTGATGCCAAGTGTGTGTGTGTGGGGGGGAGGGGGGTCACAGCAGGTGTAGAGAAAGGCAGATAGCATAAGGCACAAAGTCCAGGAAGTACCCAGGGGTGCAGTCAACAGACAGGGGCCAAACCTCAGGGTCATGATCGTAATTAAAATACCAGTTCTGCTCTGCAACTGATTAATGATGTGACCAAGCCCTTCTCTGAGCCTGAGTTTCTTCTTTTGTATAGGAATGAGAAGGCTGTAAAGGTCCCGTGCTGCCCATACACTAATCCACTTTAATATTTTGGCTCCAGGACAGATCCTTGGATTCCAAGGTCATTGCCAGCTCAGTTTGGGGTATATTGAGGCTGCTGCACCAGATTGTAGGTTTCCTGTAACCTTGACTTTGCCTTCCTTCCCCCTTCATCTTAGGTCTTTCAGGGACTCTGCCAGGTAATACAGGAAATGAGGCTTTCAGAAGATGAATGTTCAAGGTCAAGGTGGGGTTATGGGGAGAGTGATGGCAACTCCACAGATGAAAGGTGCTTGATATGCTCCCACCTGCAGCAGAGAGAAGAAGAAGGTGACAAGGTGACTAGGTTTGTCTTCTCACCACTGCAATGGTGGCCAGGATAGGCATGGGGCTAGGGTGGTACTTCTCTGGAACATGCACACATTCATCACAAACACTCACACAGGGCCTGTGTGTGGGATAGGGGACACACAGGACACAATTCATCCTACCATACTGCTGACTTCAGATACAACATGTAGGAACATAGGAAACAGAGAAAGGGATCAATTTTGAGATTCCTTCAAGTTTGACGGAATCAAACTGGTTAACTAAAATGTAATGACTGCCTGTTTGGTACCAGTCCCCGTCCTAAATATTTTACATGTATTCTCTCATTCCATACTCTCAAACCCCGGAGGAGGGAGCTACTGTCATTATTACTACATTTTTCAAATGGGGAAATAGATGGAGCTGGGACTTGAACCCACACAGTCTGCAGCACTTGGCTGACATATCATTTACCCATCTTCTAAACAGGGATGAAAGGGATAGAGTTCCTGGCCTTAAGAGCTCACAGAAGAACAGGAGAGAGAGAGACAAGTAAAGGAAAGTCCTAAATAAATGCTAGGTGCTGGTCTCAGGGTGTGGGCAAGGCACTTTGGGTCAGAGAGTAAGGACTCTGCTGGGCTCAGGGAGGGGGCTCTACAGAGGAAGTAAGGCCCGCAGCTTGCAGTGTGGGGCACCACGAGAACATGCTGGTGAAGGGAACGGCATGTGCTAAGGAAAGCACAGAGGCTGAGTGAGCATGGCAGGTGCAGACAAGAATGCCAGGTAGTGTAGGGTGCTGGGGGTCAAAGGCAGAATTCCAGGGAGTTCAGACAAGCGAGTTGGAGGAAGAGCAGGGAGGGCCTCAGTCCACTATGGTGGGGGTCCCAGGTGTGGGTGAGATGATGAGGCTGGAAGATGAGGGGCCTCTTGTGCACGTGGACTGTTCAAGAGTCTGGGAAGGTTCTGGATGGGAGAAGAAACTGATTTGAGGAAAGTGTCCACACAACAGTCCTGGAGTAGGGAGGGAAGGTGGCTGGGAGCCAGTTGGGAGATTGTGTCTTCCTGTCCTGAAGCCACTCCCCTGTCCTTCTCTTGTCCTAGACCCCAGTGTGGGATCAGGGAGGGTGGCAGCTGTGGGAGAAAAGAGAACAGAGTCCCCACCAAGGATGCATCACAGGTGTAAGATGTTCTGGTTATGCCTTGGCCTCAACAAACACTGCTGCCTCCCCACTCTGGTCCACCTCAGTATGGAGACAAGGCCCAGCCGGCTGGCCTCAAGATCCCACCCCTGCCTGTTTTCCACAGGAAGTGAAACGTCAGCTTTGCCTCAGAATTTGCACTTTTCTACTAAGCAGACGCCATCCACCATGAGAACCGCCTGGCATTTGGCTGGAAAGGACACACTGGAAGCTTGCAATTTCCAGCCTTAATTGCATGGTTACGTGTAATATTATTATATAGGACTTTTATTGCACTGAGAAAGTCCAAGCATTTCATTTTCCTATTTATACTTGAGCCCAGTCTCTCCTCTGCTATAATTTCCTCCTTTGCCCACTGCAGAGCTGGTGGTTAGTTTGGTTCTGGGAGCCCTTTCCAAAGAGAGGGCAATTAGGCTGGGAGATGGAAACTCATTTGTCATGAGTGGTCTACTCATGGAATAGCAGTCAATTAACAAATGTTATTGATCACTCACCGTGACCTAGGGTTTAAACTGTGTGAGGCTGTCTACAAACGCCCCTGCTTTCAAGGGGCTTCTGACTTCGATGAGCAGGTAAGACTAACCCACGGCAAAGTATCCTGTGATGTAGGGGCCAACGAGAAAGCCAGTGGGGGCTGGGTTCTATACCCTAGGGTAAGTCATAGGTAGGAGTCTGAGTTCCCAGTGCCAGGCCCTAGTAACGGAAGCGGCATGATGGCACATCACAGGTGCCCCTGTAGAGTGCAGCCTGGGGAATCCAGCCCTCCCTGGGAGGTTCCGTGCAAATCTTAGTGGACAGGAGCCTACCTTCCCTCTGCCAACACAGGAGCCCCCAACCACAGGAGCCTGGACCCAAGGATTGAACTCTTTTCCTAACCTCCAGGGATAATAATTCACCTTTCAGTGCCTTACAGAGTAACCTCCCTCTGACTCCCATGTCTAATCAATTTGCTCTCAGATTTTTGGTCTCCAGACAATCATAAATTATAGTGAAAATATTCCCAAGGAACAAGAATCTCCTCATCCTCACCCCCACCCCCACCCCACGCACAAGAGGTCTGGCTGGTCCACTGCTGAGCTAGGATGGGCTTAGTCATTTCCTCACACCTAGGAAGTTTTTTCCTTTGAAGTCCCTAGACCAGAAATGTTGAATACAAAGTATGAGGTTAAAAAGGTAAAAAAAGAGTTGGCAAAAAAAAAAAAAAAAAATCATTATTTGTGGATGCTATGATTGGATACTTTCTTGCATAAATAACTGATAATTTCAAAAATATGTTAAAGGATCCCATTTACTTGGCAACAAAAAAAGAAACAACACCTAGGAATAAGCTGCTAAGTAACATGCAAGACCCATACAAAGACCATTTTAAGCATGACTGAAGCACTTCTAAAAAGACTTAAATGAATGGAAAGATATACCCTATACTTGGACAGGGAGCCACAATACTGTAAAGATGCCATTTTTCTCCTAAATAATTCAATATATGTAATATGATCCCAATAAAAATATTAACTAGAATTTCTGCTGATATTAGATAAGCTGATTCTAGAGTTCTTATAGAAAAATAAACATTTAAGATAGGCCAAAAAAATTTTGAAATAGTGGAGTAGCAGGAATTGGAGGGCTAGCCCTACCAAAAGTGAAAACACATTAGAAAGTCATAAGGATAAAATATTTGGTGATACCTCATGAAGAGGGAGAAAAATCAATAGAAAGTCATGGATAGTCCATCAATAGACACATAAATTCATGTGGGTATGCATGTAGCATGAAATAAAGGTGAAATTTCAATTTTTATTTTAAGATAGATTTTTCAAAAAAAATGAGATTGAAATAACTTGCCAACCATGCAGGAAACAAAAAATATAAAACTTAGATCCCTTCCTCATTCCTTACACCAAAACAAATGATACAGGTAGCAAAACTTTAAAAGTTACAAAATGGTAAATGACTTTCTATGTGTATAGAAAAATCTATACACATCAAAAATTCCATACCAAAATCCAAGACACAAATAAACTGGGGGATATATCAGCAGAACATATGATAAAGGGTTAATTTCCTTTTTATGTATAGAGAAAGGAATAAATCAAGAAAGGACTTATGGCTTACTCAAAATATTGGCAAAAAACAAGGACAGGAAGATCACAGAAAAAGTAATGCAAATAGCTTTTAAATGTGTGAAAAATGCTAACCATCACTCAGAATTAAACACATAAAAATTAAGTAGATTTTAATTTTCACCTATTTCACCTATATTCCCAAGGAACAAGAATGTCCTCACCCTCACCACCACCCCCACCCCACGCACAAGAGGCCTGGCTAGTCCACTGCTGAGCTAGAATGGGCTCAGTCATTTCCTCACGCCTAGGAAGTTTTTTCCTTTGAAGTACCTAGATCAGAAATGTTGAATACAAAGTACGAGGCTAAAAAGGTAAAAAAAAAAAAGAGTTGGCAAAAAAAAAAAAAAGAAAAAAATTTATTTTGGGGTGAAAAATAAAAAATACTGATGACTCAATGGTCCCCCTTATAGATATTTATCTTGTAGTTTTGCTACTGCAGCTGTCCAAATTATGTATAGGATTATCCCTGCAACACTCATTCTACAGTCAACAACTGGAAACTACCAGAATGCCCACCATTCATGAGGGCTTATGAGATATACCACAGAGTACTATGCAGCCAGGAAAAAGAATGAGGTATTATCTGTAAATGGATATATACAGAACTATGCCTAAGACTTATTAACTGCAAATCAGGTTGCATAGTGCATGCTTTGTTACCCTGTTTGAGGAGAAACATACCATGCTCATTTCTGCTTTAGTGCCTGTTCTTCTGACCTGCTCACCCCTCTTGTCATTCCCAGTATCTTTAAGACCCTGTGTAAATGAGTCTTATTCCTTTTCTGGCACATTCCCCTAATCAAAGTGACTTTTCATAGTGTGACAGCCAGTCTCCAGGATGGCTCCCAGGGGTCCTGACCTGGTGTTCAAGCCTTGTGAGGTTCTCTCCCACATCATGTCAAAGTTGCCTATAAACTACAAGGAAGTGGTGGTGTGTGACTTGCCACTTGTGCCTTGCTTTCTCTTAGAGTTCCTGCTGTGGGGGAAACTGTTACAATGTTGGGAGACAGTTTAGCAACCTACAGAGATGTCCAGATAGGGAGGAAGTGAGCAGCACCAACTTGGCAGCTAGGTGAGTAAGTCACCTTGGAAGTAGATCCTCCTGTCCCCATCAAGCCTTCATATGACTGTAGCCCCAGTCAGCATCTGGACTACAACCTCATGGGAAACCCAGAACCAGAATGGAGAGAAGCTGCTCTTCAATTTCTGGCTATAAAAATCATGACACAATAAATATTTATTGTTGTTTTAAGCTGTTAACATTTTGGGGCATTTTGTTACGCAGGAATAGCTAACTAATGCACATTAGTTAAGTCCTGTGGAAGGCAAGATGCTACTCTTTAGCTCTTGCCCACTTACTGTCTTGCCTAGATTTTTTGTGTGTAATCCTATTAAACATATATGATTTATCATTGCCCCATATCTCCCATTGTGCTCCCTTAGTGGGAGCTAAGGTCAGAAGGACAGAACTGCATTGATTTGTCAGCTTACTATCTGTGAAGAGAAGGCAAGTGGTAAGTGAAAGTCTCTAGCACACAAAACACATGATGTTTGTCGTTTGGCTGGTACCCTCCTAAGTATGCAGATGACCTAGACACAGAACACCTACCCTGAAGCTCACTGTCACACCAGAGCCCTCACATCCAAATGTCCCACAGCATGTCAGCCTTATACTCTGCTTCCAGGAGTCCTGGAGGGAAGGAGGGGGTGAAGGGCTTGGAGAGAGCTATTACTTCTTACCACATGACTAGTCATGATTTCTTAACCTGCTCCATGTCCTTTCCAAAGGCATTTCTTTCAAAGGCAGATGACAGCCTTCCTTTCAGCTTTTCTGATGCTCATTTCTAAATAAATAATATTTTTACCTCTACAGAACAGTTTAGGAGCTAAGAATAATAAAGAACAATTCTGCAAAGGGAGCTGGTATTGCTCCTTTGAAAACAGCCCTCCACCTCAGCCTCACACGGAGCCACAGCCCTGTCCCCAGGGACAGCTCCCAAACCGCCCAAGCTGTTCCCCTGTGGTGGGAGGATATGACCCTTCCTCCTTTCTCCCTCCTCCTCACTCTTTCCCAGGCTTATTTTTCAGGACTAATCAACAAGTTGAAGGGAGGAGAGCCCCGTTGTAAAATAGTGTCTGACCAGAGGCAGCATCACCACGTTTTCTGGCCGGTGGGTGGAGGTGACCACAATTATAACGCAGCCCATCCTCTCCCACACTGCCCATTTAAACCAGTGTGTAATAAAGCCCAGCTTATCCACCCTCTGATTTGGGTCAAATGAGATGAATTTTTAGCTTTTCTGGGGAGTCTGTGCCAGTAGGGGAAGCAAAGGGGAGAAGGAGGAGGGAAGGAACAGACAGATGCCTTACAGTTCCCCAGAAGGAAGGGGAGGCAGGCATGGCTGGGCTGGGGAAGTCTGCCCTCCACTTCTGTCAGCTGTGTCTCGGTTTCCAGGACAGCCATGCAGCTCCTGGACCTCAGCTGTGATGGTGCGTCTCCCTTCCTCATGCACCCAGGGCCCAGGTACTCCACTTTTCCTGCCCACCTTGCTCACCCACTGGAAGGTATCCCCAGCTTGCCAACTCCCACCACCTCGGCCTTGCTCACTCTGTCCCCTCAGCTAAAACCTCTGCCCTACTGCCTTTATCAAGCTAACTTGCTCCTCCTTCAAGACTTGGCCGGGTGTCACCTCCAAGAAGTCTTCCTGAACTTGGAATTCCTTCTCCATGTCTCCATCCTTCCCCTTCCCCTAGCCCTTCCGCATATGGAGATGTGACTGGAAAAATGGGTGTTATTATGACGGGCCTGGGGGTAAGAGAGAAGTAACTCTGGGATGTGAGGTGCTGGGTTGGGGGTTGGCAGACCATAGCAGGTGCTGCAGGGTTAAGTGTTGGGCTTTCAGGCATCCCTGGAGCCCATGGGGTGAGAGGGGCTGCTAGGAATGGACAGAAACACAGCCCAGTCCCACCCCAGCTGCTAAAAGGTAGTGACCAAGCCTCCATGGAGGGCTGGGGCCGAGAGGGATTGGCCAGCAATAGAGTAGGACAATGACCCTGTTCTGGCCTTGATAGGCCAAGGGGTTTATCACACAGTGAGGGAGGCAGGACACTTTGGAAATGGCTACAGGCCATTTACTAAGCTTCAGACTAATGGACCTTCGCTGTGAAGATGATAAACAAAACACTGTGTACCGAGATATAAAGCTCGACAGAGAGAAGGGCAATATGGAAGCTTTCCTAAAACAGGCAACAGTAGGAGGGACCAAAGGTGGGATTATTTATATGATCCCTCAGGAAAATGTCATTTCTTCCTTTATGCCTTCATCCCAATGTTCACCATGGTCTGTCCACTGAGGGGCCACTCACCTGGTGTATTCCAGCTTGGAGCTCTTGGCCTCATCTTTCCTCCGTCACCTCCTCTATCCTTGAGTCCCTCTTCTCCCTCTAATAGTCCCATCACTTATTGAGCCCCTCAGGCAATGGCAGACACAGCAGGGTGTCTTCAGAACCACATGTACCCCAAATCTGTCAGTACAAATAATTTCATGCTCATCCATGTAGGGCTAGTTTTCAAATGCCTGCAGCTGCATTTGGGTTTGATTCAACATAAATGTAGGTAAAAACATTACTAAGTCACACAAGGAGGGTACAGCCAGAGGCCTGTGAAATATTTTGAGCTTCAAAAAGACAGAGTCCACAGGAAGGAAATCTAAGTTTCTTGACAGCAAGAATGGGTTGCCTCTCTATACCCTTGACAGAATAGAGCCTGGAACTTCACATCACAGCAGGCATTTGGTATAATGTTTGTTGAGTGACTCATTAAGCACATGTAAGGCTATTTACCTTAGGAATCACCTCTCTTTCATACTGAGGGAGAGACTTGGGAGCATAAGTAATAAAGAACTGCAAAGCCCTCTGTAAATAGCAGGTGCTGGTATATGCTGTGCCCTTCTGGAAATGCTGGTCCTGGCACATGCTGTACCCCTGTTCTTTGTGACAAGGACAGCAAATGCTAAGCCAGAAAATTTATGTGAGCTAAATCTCTCAAGGGAAAAATGAGTCTTTTTTTTTTTTTTTTCTGATTGAACAATTTATAAATCAGGATACAAAGGATTTTCTCTGAAAACCTTTGGTCTAATAGTGCCCCAATATCGCTATCACGTCAAAGTGTAACACAGACACCCACTGATAAACACCACATTTCGTTCCTGAGTGTTCATAGCCTGAGAGGTGAGGGAAGGGTTTTCTCTGGGAGGGGGAGTGGGTCCCTCTCCCAGGCTCCAAGGAGGACTTGGAAGCACGAGTCCCACTTGATTTCCACACTGTCTATCCATGATGTCACCTCTGTGCTAAATGCAATGTCCTGTTAAAACTATAGGACATGTGACCACCGAGCACATCAGGACATGTCCAGACCACTTTTAATTTCATGCAACATTTTCTTGAGCATATACTAAGTGCCAGGCATTGAGCTGGATCTTTTGCACATAATACTGCATTTGACCCTTATGATAGTCTTGTGAGACGGTTGTTTTTATCCCCATTTTCCTGAGACCAGAAGTAGCAAAATCACATGTCCCAGGACTGCAGAAAGTCAGTGACCTATTCCTTTCTAGGAGCTCCAGAGGCTGAAAACTAGGATAATGATTGGCAGAGATGGGAATGCTATCTGCAAATATCTGAAGAAGGCTCCCTTGCTGTTAGGACTGGATAGACCCTTTTATGAGGCCCAGGGACAGACAAAGATGTGTCTACCAAGGTTGCTGTATTCGTCATAGTAGGCACAGGGAGCCACAGCGGCTGAACTAGAACTTGAGTTTTGTCTTCTACCCTGCTCAGCTCTTCACTGGGGGTGGAGGCCCAGGCCCTGGTGGGTGTGGAGAAGTCTGTGACTCTGCCAGCCAGCACCCCAGAAAGGATGACAAAGAGACCATTCTCAATCTTGAAGTTACCCTCCTTCTTTCCCAGCACCCAAGCCAAGAGGTGAGACCAACACATCTTGGTTTTCCCAGGACTTTCCAGGTTTAAAGAGTGAAAGTCCCACATTCTGGGAATCCCCTCAGTTCCAGGCAAGCTGGATGGCTGGTCACCCTAGACTATCTATATCTTTGTATATAACTACCCACCTCTGCTGCCTTCAAGGACCATGACCCCAGCATCAATAGACAAATAGTGCAGGGCTTTCTGTCCCAGCCCACACCCAGGAGGTACTGCCCTACCCTATTCAATGTCAGAGAAAGAATTCTTGCTGTCACCGAGATTGCTCAACCTGGGCACACACCTTGTGCTTTACTTGTGAGGAGGTGGCCCTGTGCCTCTGGGCTCCCAGTGGGATATGCGGCCAAAAGAGACACAGGCAGGGAGACAGAATGGGATGGGGGGTAGTTAATACAATTCAAACAGGGAGAAAAGGGAGCAAAGGGAAGTGAGGATAAGGAAGGTGTGGAAAAGGAGAGAAAAAAGGAGAAGTGACAACAGGGTCATGTAATAAGGGAGTGGCAATTGCCACGGCCAATCTCTCAATAAGAACTAGTCTAGGATCTCAACAAATGCTCACTGGGGCAGAGATGTACTGAGAGTTACATGAGGCTATAGGGATTATAACCTGGTTTAACACCTTGTTTAGTAGATGTTGAGAAAACTGAAGCCTATACAACTAGACGGTAACAGCCTCCATGACAGAAATCATGTCAAATGCCCTTTTGTACCCAACCCAGCACATCTATGGTTATCTCATGCATGGCAGGTTTGTTCATTAGTAAGGATGGTGGCAATAGTGATATTGATCTCTGGCAACCTAGTCCTCTTAAGCAGGTCTTTCCGAGTTAATGTCAACACAAAGTTGGATAATTATCTTGGAAATTTGAGCAATATGGCCATGAAGAAAGAGAAGGTGGCCCCAATCCACTGGAAACAGAAGCAGGGTTGGTTCCATACGTAGGTGGCTCCTGGGTGAGGTAAGTGGAGGGCATCCCACTAAGCTCTACCCACCCCAGTGTACATCTTTTCCAGCGCCTGATCAGATGACATCCACCTTGCCATTCCAACACTGGGAATTCCCACTAGGAGAGCTTAACAAGGAACTCTACTGGTGCAAACCACTCACACCACTTTTATCCTACACAGATGTTATTCCATGATTTCCAGAGTAGTATACTCATCAGATCCACAACTTATCTCCTTGAAAGACTCAGGGCTCCTGTCCTGTGGGCCTCAGATGAACTGTCCATGCATCAGCCATGTGAAGTGAGAGAAGAAGGATGGCCACAGGAGAAGAGGTGGGTTGAAGGCAGGCAAACCTTCTGTGGGAAGAGCAGGGAGGAGGATTGGGGCACTTGAGCAGCTCTACTCCAGAGGAAAGCACCAGGAGATGCCTGGCACAGGGCCACAAAGCCCACGGAGGGCTTCTCATAACCTGGCTCTGGTGCGGTGTTCTTAGGCATCCTCCCTCTCTCCCCAAGAAAAGGACTCGGCAGTCAAAGACTTTGCCTGCCAAGCATCTGACATGTCTTTGGTTTGGTAGAGGCCCCAGGTGAAAGCTTGATCGCAGGACGCAGGACCCTGCCTCCCTCTGTGGAAGAAGAAGCTTCTTCCACTCCTGCCCCCTGGCAGTGAGCTTATGAGCACAGAACCCAGACCCAGCCATCTGGACCCTGCCACCAGGGCTTTAAATCTGAAGTGAGTGACAGCTGGAAACAGCAGTTTGTAGTTGATTACTTCAAACTGTGAACTTCAAATGACCCAAATGTTGGGGAGATCTGAACACAGAAGCCCTATTGAAGAACCACAGTGAGCATCACACCCACCCCCATGAGAAAGCCCATAGTGAAGAAACTTGTTTAACTTTGTTCAACTCTGCGTTTCCCAAACTTGCTTAATCTTTCTGCTTTGCCTAACACCTTTAAATATCTTGCAGAACTGGTGTGACAAGCACACCTTCAGGGAACACTGCTGTAGAGCTGTGCTTTCCAAACCTTTCCAGGCATGGAATTCAAGGGAGTAACAATCCACGGCACACAGGAGTCTGAGGGCTCTCTGGAGGCTGCTGGCAGGCTCAGTAGACGAGAGGGGTGAGTGGTCATATCTGGACACAAAGCCACCGGCTGAGAGGCTCTGAACCAGAGGACAGAGCTCCCTGGGATATAGTCCTGGAGGCCTGACCTCTTGCCCTGACTCTGGCTTGAACCAGACTCCTTGAGGTCACACGGGTAGCTATGGTCATTGGGGCCTCCTCTGCATGCCACAGTTTCCCTCCAGAACTCCTGGAGCAGCGTTTTTATCCAGGGATACCTATTTTCTGTTATCAGAGATGAGGGACGTAAGCTTCTGTGTGGTGTAGCTCATCTTCCAATCCACCTCCAGGCCTGAAGTTAGCTCAGTGTCAGGACTTGCCAGCTCTGCCCACTCCTCCTCTTCCTGACCAGTGCCTGGATCCAGCCCTGGCAGGCAGTGCATGGAAACTTCCGGTGTGACACAGCTCTGCCTTTGGAGGTCTCCTGTATTCAGCATGTGGAATCTACTCTTTTACCTGTCAGCCAGGCATCCTTTATTGGCCAGTCCTTTGGCTTCCATGGTATATATCCCCTGAGCCCTCCATAATCCCTATAGCCATTTCTGGGGCCTAGGTTAGTGCCTACCTTGGCCCCACCAGCTTTGGTTTGTGGCTCTGTCTCCAGAGCCCCCATCTGCCCACACCCTGCCTCCTCTAGCCTCTCTTGGGATCATAGACTCTGGCCAACAGCACTTGCATATCTCAAAAGATCCATACACCCCACTGATGTGGGTGCTGCCAAGTCCTTGAGGGATGAGGTGGGGGGAGGGATGTGATGTGTTACTCCCAAGATCAACCATCATATCTGGGCTTTGACTTAAATCAAAACCCGTTTCACGAGCCACATATAATGCTAAGCAAGAAGCCAGTGTGCAGAGACCATATCTGTAGATTATGGCATTAAGTGTGCAAATGCAGCATAGAAGAAGCAGCCACAAAACTATAGATACAAAAAAAAAAAAAAAAACTATAGATACCAACTGGACCGGGCTATAAATCCAGGGAGTTGGCAACCACTGGCAGCCCTCCCGACTCTCCCCTCCACTTAGAGGCAGAGTCAATTTATAGCCGCCCCCCTCCCCTGTTCCCAGTTCTCCCTGCCAAAATCACACGTTCACAGGAAGGTACTTCTCTTTGCACCCTTGCTGTGGTGCCATTGGAAGTAGAGGAAGGAACAGCCGCTGGATGTTAGAAGTCTTGGGCTTAAGACCTAGCTTTAGTCCCTGCCAAAATGCATGACTTGGAAAGACTGCTTAGCCTCCTTGAATCATAGCTTCCCTCTGTAAATGAAGGAACTGGACTTTACCTTAAAGGTCCCTTCATGGTTTTATCATCTACAAGTCTGAGACAAGTAAAACAGCAATGGAAGAAATGGCCATGGGACCCTAGATGAGTTGTTCACTTCACCTGGAAAGCAGCTTCCCTTATTTGTAAAATGAGGTATATGATGGTTAATTTTATGTGTGGCATTGGTTGGGCCACGGTATCCAGATATTTGGTCAAACACAAATAGATGCAGCTGTAAACTGTTTTTTGGATGAGATGAACATTTAAATCAGTGGACTCTAAGTAAAGCAGACCACCATCTGGAATGTAGGTGGGCCTTAGCCAATCAGTTGAAGGTCTTAAGAGAGAAAGACTGGGATCCAGAGGGCAGAGGAAACTCTTCAGATTCAAGCTGCACCCTCACCTCTCCCTTGGGTCTCCAGTTTGGCAGCCTGGCCTGCAGATTTTGGACTTGCTAGCCCCCACAACTGCATGAGCCAATCCCTTAAAACAAATCTCTCTCCCTTTCTTTCTCTCTCTCTCCTTCCCCTACCAACACCCTAGAGGTGCCGCTTCTCTGCAGAACACTGACTGATACAACATGTTTGAAAGAAATCAGTGGTGCTCAAACCACTCAGTATGTCTTAACCAAGGCTGTGCATTAGACACTAGAGGTGCTGTTAGAGAATGCCAGACCATCTGAATCAGAATCACTGGTGGGGACCTGGCTTTAGCAGGCCTCCCCCAAGTGCAACAAAGGCTGAGAACCAGCACTTCTCAGAAGGAACAAAAGTCACTTTGGAGCTTATCAAAAATGCATATTCCCTGGACCACACCTGGGACCTATGAATCAGAACCTTTGGGCTGGGAGGTGTAGGCCTCTCTAGATTTAATATGCTCCTAGCATATGAGCTCTCCTTACCATTTAAGAGCTCTGGGCATGGACCATCTCTTACAGCCCTTTTTGCTTTCATAATCAACATAGTTCTATGGTCTGAGTTTGGGGGCTGGAACACACTATCCTCTCTCAGGTAGAGGCCAAGAACATCATAGCAGAAGAAGCCAGCAGGGCCCCCAGATTTGGGAAGAGGATGACCTTACCAAGTGAAGTGGGTCAGCTTCCTCCCAGTCTCCAAGGTCATACTGTGCCTGCCAGATAGGCCACTTTTGCTCTTGGTGGGTACCATGCACATTAGGTGAGGTCCCCCCAAAGCTCTTGGTGGGCACACATGGCCTCTGACCCACCTTGGTTTCGGCCACCCCAGGGCAGGGCACAGAGTAGGTGCTCATGCATTTCTGCTGCCTGACTGGCTGAATCAAGGGGCAGACTGTCCCATGATCACCGGACTCACCCCGTCCAGGTGTTTCTGTGGTTGGCACACCTCTCACCTTTCCCAATTCTACCCAACATAAGTCGGAAAATGCCCTTCCCTCCCTCATCGTGTCATGTCCTAGTCACTCTCCAGGGTCCAGCTGACACCTCCTCTCTTTGAAAGACCTCCCCCCTTTTTCTCTGCCCCCCACTGTCTCTCATCACTGCACCTGACCAAACTCACATTTAGGCTTGGAGAGCTGCCCCACAGTGGTCCCTGAGTTTCTTCACCTCCTTTTTCTTGTGTCTTCCCCTAGACTGGCAGGCTGGGTACATGGCAGGGAGCTGAGGGAGCTCACAGAGCATGCTGGAAGAAATCCCCACTTTGTGGTCAACAGAACCCCAAGAGAGCAAGTCTCCCCCATCCCTCCCCCTGTTTACTTGGAACCTCTGTTACCAGGAACAAGGCTTTGTGTTGAACATCCATCACCTTGAACCCTGTCCCTTCCTATTCCAGGCTACAAACTCAGCCACTAGCGCACAGGGCCTCCCCACTGCACTGTGAGTGGGGCAGCAGAAGAGTGGTTTCTGTCCTTGGGAAAGGCAAGAATCAAGGGCAAGAATTGAGCCAAAGTGGCAGATTAGAAAGAAGATCTGATAAAAGGCCCAGGGAGCTATGTGGTTAGCAAATGGCTTCAGGATAGTCAAGTCTTCCCCTGGGGAGGGAGGAGAGGGAAGGAATGTGCAGGCATCCTGTTAGGACCTTTATGCATGTGCTTGCACCTGACCAAACTCAGACCTGGCAGGGCTCCTGCCATTACTGACCCATTTCACAGGTGAGTCAACTGAATCTCACAGAGATCCAGTAACTCACCCAAAACATCAGTGTTCCCATGTGGCAAAGCCAGGACCCAGACTCAGGTCTCTGTGACTTCAAAAAGCACCCGAATGAGTGCCAAGGAGGCAAAAGGGACTCACCCCTTCATTCGTTCAACAAACACATATTAAGCAGATCTGTGGGCCAGGCATTACCCTGCATATAGCAGTGGGAAAAGCACCAGCTGCAATGAGTTCACAGACTAGGCAATGAAGACTGGAATACTTTTAGGCCATGGCATCCTGGAAGGTGACAAGGCTGGTCCTTGCCTGTCTGGTTCTGGAGTCATCCTCACCAGGTCCTCAGTCCTGGGTCCCCAAAGCCCAGCTATAGGCTGCAAAAGACAGTAAGATACTCCCATGAAATAGTGTCAGCTAGAAAAAAGGATTGGTGTGATCTTGCTGGTCCAGGTTGAAAGGCAGCAGGCGGAAGAGGAGAAGGAAGGCTGCCCCCATTTCAGTGGATAATAGCCAAGGCCTCAGCAAAACTGGAAAGAACTTGCCCCATCTCAGTATGGGGCCCACACCTTTTCCAGCACAGTGTTGTCCTGTAGAAGGGAAATCCCCCACCTGAATCAGAACCAGAGAGACCAGGGACTCTCCCAGCATGCTTTGCATTCACACATCTCATTGTTTGCTTCAATGTTTGTAGGGCCAGAAGCCCAGACTAGAAACTCAAGAGGGACAGGCTCTGTGTGAGTTATCGAAAGTGAGGGCAAACATGCCATCATCGTAACTTCTGGACAAGAACAGTCTAAAGACCCAGAGACTTCTGTAGCCCACTCTATCCTGCCATTCCCATGCTTCTGCTCTTCCACGTAACTTCCTTCTGAGACTGGGTTCTCCCCTATTCCCACTGATGTGCCCGTGAAGTCCCAGCCTATCTCAGAGCCATGCCCAATGCAGCAAAAGTTCCTGTTGAATTTATATACTGAGAGGTAGAGTTAGAAATCACTTGCTCCAGCAGAGTCTAAGGTCGTTAATAGGAAGGGCCATGTCATATTCCTTTTAATGTCTGTAGCACAGTGCCTGGTATATAGTAGTTCCTTGATACATGTATGAAAAATGAAAATTTCACAACAGCTACGAATTTCTAGAGACTTCAAATGCAATAAAACACACTTTACAGAAAAACACCACCTTTCTGGTACTGTTTAGAAGATCTAGGGTATTGTGTTTACCCAGGGGTCCTCTTTAGGAACAGAAATGATGATGTTTGAGTATCTAAGAAAGTTCTGGTTATTTGTAATTTTGAGTAAGGAAGTGTGGATTTCAGTGGCCAAAAAAAAAAAAGAAAAAAGGACTCCAACACCTCAACTCGAAATTGGGCAAAGAACTTGAACAGACATTTCTCCTAAGAAAATAGACCTATGGCCAATAAACACATGAAAAGATGCTCTACAACACTAATCTACAGGGAAATGCAAATCAAAACTACAATAGACACTACCTCCACTAGCTCCATATAGGAGCTACTATAAAAAAAAAAAAAAAAAGAAGAGTACTGTAAGGATACAGAGAAATTGGTAGGAATGGAGAATGGAGTAGCTGCTGTGGAAAACAGTCTGATAGTTCCTCAAAAATTAAATATAGGAGTACCATGTGATCCAGAAATTCTACTTACGGATATATAACCAAAAAAACTAGAAGTAAAGACTTGAGTAAATACATGTACAGCCATATTCATAACTTTACTTTTAGCAATAGCTAAAAGGTGGAAAGAACCCAAAGTCCACCAGTGGATGAATGGAGAAATAAAATGTTTTAAATACACATGAGGGAACATTATTTGGTTTTTAAAAGGAAGGAAATTCTGACACTTGCTACAACATGGATGAACCTTGAGGCCATTACACTCAGTGAAATTAGCCAGACAAGAAAGGACAAATGCTGTATAATTCCACTTACATGAGGTAACTGGAAAAGTTAAATTCATAGAAACAGGAGAATTGTGGTTACCAGGGACTAGGGGAAGGGAGTTTCATTTGGGATGATGAAAAAGTTCTGGAGATGGCTAGTAGTGATGGTTGTACAACACTGTGAATATACTTAATGCTACTAAATTACGTGCCCAAATGGTGAATTTTATGTTGTATGTAATTTTCCCACAAATGAATGAATGAATGAAGCACGGCTGTTCCTTTGAGGCAGTGTGGGGTATGAGGAAGGCATTTGGCCTTGGGAATCAGACAGCTGTGATTCTCAGTCTCAGTTGTGTGAAATCAGGATGATACTTTGCTTTTGTGAATTTCAAGTCATCACCTATAAAATGAGGTAAGAAGACCCAAAACAAGGATGAGAATACCCATGTCACCAAGTGGATTTAAGGATTAAGTGAGATGATGTATATGGACCCCAGAGTGCAGAACCAGGAGAAGGTACTTCTCTGAGCTCTTACCCTTTCTCCCTTCTCCCTACCCAGTCTGTGTGCAACCGTATCCATTGGTTTGGGCGCCAACTCCAGTTCACCTTTCCCAGGCTGAGATGACCCTCCTCCTCAGGTCCTACTCCTAAAAGAGGCCGCCAGTTTCTTGCCATTCAATAGACAAACCCAGGGCAGCAGGCCAAGCCTTGATAGTGCCTCCCCAGGGCACTTGCAACCAACAAACAAGCAAAGACCGAAATGAGAAGGTAGAATTTCACTCTCTGTGGGAAGTTTGTGGCAGAGATATTTTGGGGATGAGAGAAGGTGGGAGGTATTTTTAGGATGGGATGCTCTTCCCATGCTCTTCAAATCCCACTTCCCCGTGGGCCATGGAGGAAAAGTGGCACCTGAGAGCCTCCTGTGATGGGTGAGGCAGCTGGCACCCTCAGCAGAGGAGGGAGTCGCTCTAGGCTGTGTCCTTGGGCTGGGACCTCAGATGTCTGACCCTGGCCAGTCCCCTGCCAGCCTCCCATCCAGAGCCACTTCCCTTTTGGGAATATAGCCTGGAGCTCCCTCCCAGCCTCCAGGCCACATCCCCACTCTCCCTCCAGGATGACCTGAAAGGGAAGTTTATAAGAGGAAAAGGAATGAAAAGGATCCTATTTAACAGCGCATGCTGGGCGGAGGAACTTCCTGACAGGAACTGATGTGGAAACCAGGCCCAGTTTGGTCATGGAAAACTGGTTTGGCTCAGTAGTGGCCAGAGTGGACAGGAGACCTCGGGCAGCTGTATGTCACAATTAAACTGGACTTGCCCGACTTCACTTTCTTTCTCGTCCCCTCTAAGCAAGCAGACACTATAATAATCTGCACACCACAGGGGGAGAGAGGTACCATTTTTTTTTTTAATCTCGGGGGAAAAAACCCACCCTCATTTAGGTCACAGAAATATAAAAGGCTACGGGTTCAGACAGCAAATCAGGAGCAGATGTAGGCAGCCGCACCGGGCAGGCTGAGCAGGGCCATCGCCACCAGGCGCCCAGCCTGAGTCACTGGGCAGAGAGGGCGGGCAGTGGTGGGCAGGGGTGGTTATCTTTATTCCAGGGCTTGGGTGTGGGGTGCAGAAAACAATGCAAACAGAAGAGTCCTCAGGGCTGGGACAGGCACAGGGCGGGCAGGTACAGGCGGGCTCCCAGCAGGCTGCTGTCTGGGCCAAAGGATTACCACAGGCCCTGTACGGGACAGGGAGAAGGCCTCTTCCACTCCTTCCCTGTCCGCCCTCTCCCCCCACCCAAGGAGACCTTGCTGTTCCTTTTTTCAGGGCTAAGTCTGGCTGCAGCGGGCCAGCTGGTCTCTGTCCTGGTCCCCACCCCATCTTTCCCTCCTGCATGCAGCTGGGCTGGTGCTGGGGGAGAGGCCTGGCACTGGCCTTTTGGTCCCTGTCCCATAGTCCTGCACAGTGCTCTGTCTTTTCTCCTCACTGTTTGGTCTCCTGTAGTCCCCGATAGAAATATAAGCCCCATAGAGCACAGGTGGTCCCCGGTGGGTCTGCAGTGGGTTTCAGTCCTCACCAAGGCCTCTTCCAAGATCCTCCCCCCACCCTCTCCATCATACCTGAGTTACCATTCCTCCTTCCTTGTAACACTGTCCCCTGGAACACGTCGTGAGAAGCGGGACCTCCCCTGCCCTGGTGGCCCTCTGGCCCTCCAGCAGGAACCTAGCACTAGCAAGGTCTCAGCAGGTGTCTGGCATAGGAACGGAGAAGCAACATTGTGCAGCCATGCGTGCAGCTGCGTGGCACCCTTCTTCGTGAAGAGGAGGGATTTCAGGACACCCTCAGGCCAGCGACAGGTAGAACTCAGTTTGAGACAGTGACCTGATTTTCCAGCCCCCACAAATTTTCCAGTGATAGGATAGAGAGAAGAGTAAGGGCCTATTTTCAAAGATGTTCCCTATGGCTGAACATAGAAAAAAGAATCAAAGCTTCTTTCAGCCGGGTGGTTTCAGGACCATGCAGCCTAGGAAACACAGAGGGCAAATGGCAGATGCAAGGACACTCGGCTCAAAGGAATCCACGCCTGGCTGTCCTGCTGTCCAAGGTCCTTTCCACTCAGTGAAGTTTTTGTGATGGGTCACGTAGTTATTAACATACTGTCACCTTGTTTTTTTTTAAATTCTCAAATTTCCCTTGGCCCTTTGACCGGCCGAGTTAATTGAACTTACGTCTTTGCCAGCATCCAAATAGGTCATCTATCAAAGTGCACGGAGAGGCAGGAGGTGGCACAGGTACAAGGAGAGGAAAGAGGTGTTTGACATTTCCCAGTGTACAGGCCCCCGTGTGCTTTGTCAGCTCTGCTTCCCCCACTCACAGGGCTCCATGCATCAGAAAAAGAGCACGTGTGAGCTCCATCTCCAAGCGGCCTGCTCAGGGGACGCCAGGCTTCTACCTAGTCACTCTCTCCCCTCCCCAGAGAGGAGACAAGAGGGGCACTCTAGTCTTAGCTGTGACTGCTTGCATTCTTGTCCGAGGGTGCTCGTGATGTGACAAAGGGCTTCTAGCCCAGTGCCTGAGAAGGAAGAGAAAGGTGGAGCAAGTAACAGAGAGGAAGAATTACTGGTATCTCCATAGGATCTGCCTCATGCCTAGAGATCACACAGGGCCACCCTGCTTCCCATGCCGTGTGCCTGGTTGAGATCATTGGCTCAGCAATCGCACTGTTTTGGGTTGATTTAGTACCCTTTCACCTCCCTGCTCCCAGGATGGCATCTGAGGGTATCATCCAAGGAGAGCAGGAACCTTCAGGCCTCCCCATGGGGCAGGGGCAGGGGCAGGGTCAGGCAACTCCTTTCTGCATCTGAACGGGAGAATGTTCTGGTTAAATAGAGGGGCCCTGCCAGTCCCCAACTGCTGCCAGCTAATCCCCCAGCACCTGCAGAAATCAGAAACACTGGCTGAAGACACCCATCCCCCAACACCCACTCTTGCAGGAGTCCCCAACTCTGCTCTCACACCGAACACATAATCCATCTACGTGCACCTGAGAGAGTGCTTGGCACGTAGTACCAGGTGCCAGAGGAATGTTTGCTCCTTCGCCCCACCCTCCCTTAACTCATTCCTCCCCATAGCATGCTTGGGCAAGTTCAGCAAATGCCCGCTGAACCCCTGCAGACCCTGGGAGAGGTGCTGCAGGAATGAGAAATAAATGTTTCTTGTCCCCCAATTGGGGGTATGACCCCACTTAATGAGCCATTTTCATGTCCCCAGTACCTTGGGAGGCACTTTACTCCTGTGACCTGACTATAATTTTCACAACAATGCTGTTAGGCAGCTAATTAGTCTCTTAACTTTATTTATGATGAGACTGAGGCTGAAAGAGTGAATGAAGGAATTCACAAACTGGTAACTGCAATAGGTTCTTTATGAATAACTATAAAGTTCAGTGTGGTAAGGGCCCAGGGGAAGAAACAGAAAAAGCACTGGGGTGCCCCAAGGAGGGCAGAGTGGGAGTTAGGGGTACAGGGGATTTCTAGTCATCCAAGGGCCAACAGCTGTTTTTCTGTATCCAGGTTACATCTAGAACACTGATTACAAATAGAAAAGAAATTTTTTTCATGTCTCAGACACTGATTCAAAATCCTTCAAAGCACCTTGCCAACCACTAAGATTGTGGTTGATCAGCTACCCAAGGAACTGATTTTCCAAGCAAAAAAGATCAAGCACCCCATGAACAGGAGGCAGGGTGAGGGGCTCTGGGCTTGGCAGGAGCCTCGTTCAAGTTACAGATGGATTTGTGTCCTCTTGACTCAGGGAGCTCTTGGGACAGCTATATGGTGACTCTTCAAGGAACCCTCTAGACTTGTGTGTCAAAACCAGGAGTCCCAAAATGTACTGCTCTGCTGAGAACCCACATGACTGCAGAAGTACACCCCATCCAGAGCCCTGACCATGTTTAATTTCTCAACAAATCTAATTAAATCAAAGAGGAAGCTTCAACTAAGCACTAACCTGGCTCTGACACCTCTGGGTACCTTTCTACATGTGTCTGAACTGAGCCAAGACAGCACCTGAATTCCTTTCCAGCAAAGGCAATAGGAATAAAATAGAAAGAAATGGCTTGGCGCCTATAGCTCAAGTGGCTAAGGTACCAGCCACATACACCAGAGCTGACGGGTTCGAATCCAGCCCGTGCCTGCCAAACAACGATGACAACTACAACCGGAAAAAAAAAAAAATAGCCGGGCGTCATTTCTTTTGGGTAGTATGCCTAGGAGTGGAATGTTGGGGGCAGTTATAGAGTTTTTAGAGCTGGAGTAGAACTTAAAGTTCAGTTATCCCAATTTTACAGATGGGAATCTGAGTTCTATGTAAAACACCTACCCTCCTCAGGGTTGCATGAGTGTCAGGATATAAGGTGTACCTGGAAGTCAAGGTGTCAGTGGCTTGTTTGAGTTCAACTATATGTCAGTCATGATCTGTTGCCTTTCCTGTGGTTCCTTGGTGCCGGGCAGTGTCTTTTGCATATGGCAGGCACCAAATATTTGTTGATGAATGAAAGAAAACATTTATATTCAATTAAAACCCAAAAACTTACCAGAATGTTTATTGCAGCCCAATTCATAATTGCTAAGTCATGGAAGAAGCCCAAGTGCCCATCAACCCACGAATGGATTAATAAATTGTGGTACATGTATACCATGGAATACTATGCATCCTTAAAGAAAGATGGAGACTTTACCTCTTTCATGTTT
>CAUYON010189736.1:0-18687 GCA_963573935.1 Arctocebus calabarensis
CATTAATGCAATCATGGGGTTCAATGTGCTGGTTTTATATACAATTTGAAATATTTTCATCGAACTGGTTAACATAGCCTTCATGGCATTTTCTTAGTTATTGTGTTCAGACATTTATATTCTGCATTTAGTAAGTTTCACCTGTACCCTTCTAAGAGGCACCATAGGCATGGTCCCACCAATTACCCTTCCTCCACCCATACTCCCTGCTCCCCTCCCAAGAATGGATTAATAAATTGTAGCATATGTACACCATGGAATATTATGCAGCCTTAAAGAAAAATGGAGATTTTACCTCTTTCATGTTTACATGGATGGAGCTGGAACATATTCTTAGCAAAGTATCTCAAGAATGGAAGAAAAAGTATCCAATGTACTCAGCCCTACTATGAAACTAATTTATAGCTTTCAACATGAAGGCTATAACATAATTACTTTGAATTCTTTGTCAGGCCATTCATCCATTTCCATTTCTTTACTTCTGCCTTGTTTTATTCCTAGGGTGTATTTGATTTTGATCCTTGTGGCCATGTGTTGTTATCTGAATGCCTGAAGAAGTATAAACTTATCCCAGTCTTTATAGATCAGCTTTATCTAGGGAATCCCTTCCCCGGTCAGCCCATCCAGAGATTCTGGGTAGGCTGTCTGGCATGGTCCTTGGGTAAGCTTGCTGCTGGAGTCCCCAGGAGGGCTGGCCTGGTACCTGGGTCAGCAGGCAGGTGTGCCTGGCTCCTGAGTCTGCATGGCTGGGCTTGAGTCCTGGATCCACTGGGGAGGACATGTCCATTGGGTTCACAGATGTGAGCCTAGAGCCTAGGTCTGTGAAAGTGGGCCAGAAACTGGCCTGAAGCTTGTGTCTACAGAGGTTGACCCAACCCTGGGATGAGACTTAAGCTTAAGTCTGTGGTGGCTGCCCAATCACTAGTTTAGGTCTAATGCCTGGGTCCACTAGGACAAGCCTTGAACTTGGTACTAAGGCAAACCCGAAACCTGAGTGTGTGGAGGCAGTCCTAGGTCCTAGGCCCACAAATGTGGGCCTGGATGTGTGGTGGCAGGCTTGGGACCCACTGGGTGCACAGGGGTTGGAGTTGGGTTCTGAGAAATGTCTGGTATTCACTTCTTTCCCTCCCCCACACAGAGGATATCTCTTTCCACACTATGCTGTCTGGGGTTGAGGGGGGTACGATTTGAGTAATGCAAAACTTGCTGCCCTCTTCAATGTCTTATTTCTATGCTAATCCCAAGTGCTATAATTTCTCACCTTCTTTCCTATGAAACTATCTTATGTTTTATGTTCTATATGTACTAAAGATATATGTACTATTTTTATATGTACATAGTTCAAAATGATGTTTCTGTTGGGGGGGTGACTAAAGGAAAATCCTATTTCACCATCTTGGTGATGTCAGATCTCATCTTTTTAAGATTTCAAAATATTAAGGAGGATACAAATGTTTTTGTTACATATATCTTTTATAATGCTTAAGTCAGGGTTATTAATGGTGCCCATCACCCACATGTAGTGTTCACTATAGCTGGTAGGTTTTTGTCCCTCCACGGCTTCTTCTCCCTCCCCATCTTGATTTCCAATGAACTTTATAATTCTCTGGGTCCTTGTTTGCCATCAATCAGTTCCCAGTTATTAAAGAGTGTATGTAGTGTTGGTTTACCCATTCCTAAGACATTCACTTAGGAAAATGATCTCCAGTTTCATTCAAGTTGCTGTGAAAGACATTATTTCACTTTTTTATGGCAGCAAGTACTCCATGGTGGAAATATATATTTGTGTGTGTCACATTTGGTTAATCCACTCATAAATTGTGGGCACTTAAGTGGATTTCATATCTTAGTGATTGTAAATTATGCTGCAATGAACATTTGGGTGCAAGTGTCTTTTTAATAATATGACTTCTTTTCCTTTGGGTAACAGTCGAGTAACATTTGGCCCAGCAATCCCACTACTGGATAAATCTATATTTATTTATTTGAGGAATTTCCGTACTATTTTCCATAGTGGTTGTACTAACTTGTAGTCCCATCAACAGTATATTGTTGACTTTTGCTAGTGTCTATTATTTTTGACTTTTTTTTTAAGGCAGTCTCACTCTGTCATCCTTAGGTAGAGTGTCATGGCATGATAACTCATAGCAACCTTAAATGCTTTTGGCTCAAGTGATCCTCTTGTCTCAGCCCCCCAAGTAGCTGGGACTATGGGTACTGGCCACAATGCCCAGCTAGATTTTCCATTTTTGGTAAAGAAGGGTGTCTTGCTCTTGCTCAGGCTGGTCTCAAACTCCTGAGCTCAGGGAGTTCACCAGTCTTTGCCTCCCAGAGTGTCCTAGGATTACAGGCATGAGCCACTGCACCTGGCCTTGTTTTGACTTTTTTTCTTTTCTCTTGGAGACAGAGCGTCAAGCTGTCACCCTGGGTATCACAGCTCACAGCAATCTCCAACTCCTGGGCTCAAGTGATTCTTCTACCTCTGCCTCCCAAATAGCTGGGATGACAGGCCCCCGCCACAACGCCTAACTATTTTTTTGGTTGCAGCCATCATTGTTGTTTGGCTGGGCCAGGCTGGTTTCAAACCTGCCAGTGCAGGTGTATATGACTGGTGCCTTAGCCTCTTGAGCCACAGGCACCAAGCCTTGTTTTGACTTTTTTTTTTTTTTTTGTAGAGACCGTGTCTCACTTTATCCCTCTCGGTAGAGTGCCATGGCGTCACACAGCTCATAGCAACCTCCAACTCCTGGGCTTAGGCGATTCTCTTGCCTCAGCCTCCCGAGCAGCTGGAATTACAGGCACCCACCACAATACTCGGCTATTTTTCTGTTTTGCAGATTGGCCGAGGCTGGGTTTGAACCCGCCACCTTCGGTATATGGGGCGGGCACCCTACTCAATGAGCCACAAGCGCTGCCCTTGTTTTGACTTTTTAATAGTAGTTATTCTGACAGGAGTGTGGGAGTGGTATCTTATTGTGGTTTTAATTCGTGTTTCCCTGATGGTTAGTTATGTTGAGCATTTCTTCATTTGTTAGCCATTTGTCTGTCTTTTGATAAACTTCTGTTCATATTTTTTGCCCACTTTTTAATGATTTTTTTTTCTTGGTAATTTGAGAACTTCATAGATTCTGCATATAAGCCCTTTATGGTTTGTGAATATTTTCGCCTATTCTGTAGGTTGTCTATTTATTCTGTTGATTATTATTCTGCTATGCAGAGCTTTTTAATTCAATTAAGTCCTACTTATTTGTTTCTGTATTTGCCTTTGGGATCTTAGTCATACTTTTTTTTTTTTTTTCTTGTCTAGGCCCATGTCTGAGTTTTTCCTAAATTTTCTTGTAGAATTTTTACGGTCTCCTGCCTGCCTTTTACTCATCTTGAATTAATTTGTATAAAGGGTGAGAGATAGCAGTCCTGTTTCATTCCTCTACATGTGGCTGTCCAATTTTCCCAGCACTGTCTATTGAATAGGCTTTCCCTTTTCCAGTGTATGTTGTCTACTGTGTGGAACACAAGGTTATCACAACCAAAACAGCATGGCACCAGTACAAAAGTTGAAGCATAGACCAATGGAACAGAATAGGCAACCCATATGTAAAACCATCTATCTTTAACTAGTTGATTCTCAACTTAAAAAAAAAAATTTATTTTAGCCATACTAGTAGATGTGAATTCATCTCATTGTAGTTTTGATTTGGATTTCCCTAATGACTAATTATCTACAGAATCTTTTCATGTGTTTATTGGCCATCTGTATATCTTCTTTGGAGAATTTCTATTTAAATGCTTTGCCCATTTTAAAATTTGATTTTTTTTGTCTTTATTGCTGAGTTATAAGATTTATTTCTATATTCAGGACATAAGTCCCTTATTTGATTTTTTGATTTGTAATATTTTTTTCCTATTCTGTGGATTGTCCTATTTTGTTACCCTCGGTAGAGTGCTGTGGCATCACAGCTCACAGCAACCTCAAAATCTGGGGCTCAAGTGATCTTCTTGCCTCAGCCTCCCAAGTAGCTGGGACTACAGGCTCCTGCCATAATGCCCAGCTATTTTTTAGAGACGGGGTCTCGCTCTGGCTTAGGCTGGTCTCAAACTTGTGAGCTTAGGCAACCCATATGTGTCAGCTTCCCAGAGTGGTAGGATTACAGGCATGAGCTACCGTACCAAGCCTTTTTTTTTTTTTCCTTTTTAAGACAGGGTCTCACTCTGTTTCCCAGGCTACAGTGCAGTGTTGTCACAATTTACCAGAACCTCAAACTCCTGGCCTCAAGAGATCCACCTGTCTCAGCTCCCCAAGTACCTGGGACTACAAACCCATATCACCATACTCTAATTTTCTATTTTTCTGTAGGGATGAGGTCTCATTATGTTGTTCACGCTGGTCTCAAACTCCTGGCTTCAAGTGATCCTCTTGCCTTGGCTTCCCAAAGTGTTGGGATTACAGGCGTGAGCCCCTGTGCCAGACAGCCTTTTCAATTTGATGGTGTTCTTTTAAGAACAAAAGTTTTCAATTTTGATCAAGTCTAATTTATCCAGTTACTTTTTGTTTGTTTGTTTTTTGCAGTTTTGTCCAGGGCCGGGTTTGATCCTGCCACCTCCAGTATACAGGCCTGGCGCCCTACTCCTTAGAGCCATAGGCGTCGCCTTTTCCAGTTACTTTTCATTTACTGTAGTTGCATAGTTTGTTGTTCTTTAAGATTGTCATACCATCCATATGAATTTTAGGATCAGCATGTGTATCCTAAGTTGGAATCGATGCTACATAAGACTCCCAGGAGTGAACTGAGAACCAGAATTATCTAGAAGCCTCTACATGGTTGGACAGATTAGGGAACCAGGCAAGTTATTTATGGGTACTAAGTGCATTTTGGAAATTTCCTAAAGAGTTACCTCTTGCAGGGGAACTTCCCTACTGGGATGCAGTTTCCAAATAGGTAGGTCAAAAGATTGAATTTATGGGATTAAAGTTCCATGAAAACCAAGTGTTCAGGGCAGAGCAGCGGGGTCAGTTCTCCAAATCATCTCTATGAAGAAGGGCCAGAAAGACCGCTGGAGGTGACATATTGTCACATTGACTGCAGGCAATGGAGACTGGCTTCGTCTCTTATTGCTGTTTGATTTTTCAAGATTTAAAAGACCAATTTCTTGGCTTGGCATCTGTGGCTCAACGGGCTAAGGCGCCAGCCACGT
This sequence comes from Arctocebus calabarensis, assembly GCA_963573935.1. Lineage (NCBI taxonomy): Eukaryota > Metazoa > Chordata > Mammalia > Primates > Lorisidae > Arctocebus > Arctocebus calabarensis. The sequence continues at coordinate 5,194 of CAUYON010189736.1, forward strand.
ACACCTGAGCTGGCAGGTTCGAATCCAGCCTGGGCCCGCCAAACAACAATGACGGCTGCATCCAAAAAATGGCTGGGTGTTGTGGTGGGCGCCTGTAGTCCCAGCTACTTGGGAGGTGGAGGCAAGAGACTCACTTGAGCCCAGGAATTGGAGGTTGCTGTGAGCTGTGATGCCATAGCACTGTATCCAGGGTGACAGCTTGAGGCTCTGTCTCAAAAAAAAAAAGACTGGCTTGGTGCCTGTGGCTCAACAGGCTAAGGCGCCAGCCACGTACACCTGAGTTGGCGGGTTCGAATCCAGCCCGGGCCCGACAAACAACGACTGCTGCAACCAAAAAGATAGCCGGGCACTGTGGCGGGCGCCTGTGGTCCCAGCTACTTGGGAGGTAGAGGCAGGAGACTCGCTTGAGCCCAGGAATTGGAGGTTGCTGTGAGCTGTGATGCCATGGCACTCTATCCAGGGTGACAGCTTGAGGCTCTGCCTCAAAAAAAAAAAGACCAGTTTCTTTGCTCAGTGCCTGTAACAGTGGTTACAATGCCAGTCACATACATTAAGTTTGGTGGGTTTGGTCCTGCCTGGGCCAGCTAAACAACAATGACAACTGCAACAAGAGAATAGCCAGGTGTTGTGGTGGGCGCCTGTAGTCCCAGCTACTTGGGAGGCTGAGGCAAGAGAATCGCTTAAGCCCAAGAGTTTGAGGTGGTTGCGAGGTGTGACACCATAGCGCTCTACCGAGAGTGACATAGACTCAAAAAAATTCTTCTGCTTTAGGATGTAGGATCCCCCTGGAATGAAACTAGGGAGGATCGTTCAATGGCTTAAGGCCAGAGATGAACAGGTGTGCTCTCAAGTGGGTTGTATGGCAAGTGGTTAAATACTTGAGTGTAATGGGACACTGGGATTTAAATCCGAACTTCACTATTTCCAAACTTGGTCACATTTTTAACCTCTGTTGTTTGGGGTATAGAAATAAGATAGCACACTGTAACATTTGATACAGGCCTAGCTGAGTGAGTGGAAGATGATCCCTTTGACACACTTGAACTTGCCTGAGGTAGAAAGCTTTCAGAATCTCTTGAAGACATAACATTGTGTCATGGTACATTCCTTGGAACCAAGGCCCTCATTTTAGCATCATATAAAATACAAAATAACCAAGTATAAATGTACAAACCCTCTCATATCTTGAGGTTCTTTTGTTTGCATGGCTTGGCCTTTGTTCTGCTATGATGTTGGTGGGTAATTGAGGCAGATGTTAATGTAAGAAACTAAACTGACCTAAAGTGAAGAAGGATAAGAAGGAAAGCTTGGCAGTAGGGCAGAGGGAATTTGAGGCAGAGAAGGAAGAATCAGACTTGAACTGATGCTGGAGGAAGTATTAGTTTGGGGTCAAGAGAGATGTTTTGGGTTAAAGGGATTTTTAAAGGAAGTTTTACTTTGTGATATGTAGGATTATCCTTTTCCCGCATACTTTAGAAATCTTCAGTAAAGGTCTGTACTATATTCTCCAATGCTTTGCAGTAGGTTTTGTTTGTCCTTCAAGTGTTTTGAATGAATAGAGATGTTGCGATGGGCAAGAGGAGCATGGCTAATTTGAATCCCTTAATATCCTGCCAGATCTGCAAAGCTGGACAAGGAATTTGGTGGGTGCTCTGGGTGGGGGGTTGTTGTGGGAGTAATGGCTACTGGCTGGAAATGACCAACTCCTGGGTGGCATTCTCCTCCCAGGATTGTTTGTTTGTTTCTCTTGTGGTTGGAATTAAGTCCAGCATAAGAAGGATCAAATTGTGGACTCACACTGCATATAGTATCAAGCACAAGGCCATGTTTAAGCCCTTTGCATACGTAATTTCTACTTTATAAGATGGTCTGTTGGCACTCACCACTTTCTCTCTTCTTTGCTTTTCCCAAATTGGAAACCTAGGAATTATAGGTATCAGAACTTTTGGTCAGCAGGATCAAAAAGGATGCAGAGGCCATTACTGTTATGTCTAGCAAGGGTGGGCAAGTATGTGGGCTTGAGCAAAACTTGAGTGTCTGTAGTAGTCTCCAGCCACGCCCCTGTGAGCCACCCACACATGCCGCAGACAGGACTGGAGTCTGGGGTTTGGGGGGGCCGCCAGCACAGGGCTTTATGGGGGGACTTGGCATTGAGGTCCAAGTCTGGGGTTCTTTATCCATGCTGTTTCTTGAGATCAGGGCAGAGGTGATGTAATGTTAAACTGTCTTTCTTGTCCTCTTCGATGTGTCTGTTCTGATTTGTGCTATACCCAGGTGCTATAATCTCTTACCTGGTTTCTTTAGGACTTGGGAAGATATTTGTATGTGTGGGTAGTACAAAATGTCCCTGCAGGAGGATAAATGCTAAAAAGTCCCGTCCCATTTCATCCTTGGCTGACATCCTGCTCTAGCACTGTCCATGTACAATTCTGAGGTGGGTGGTACTACGGTCTCCACTGAGAATGAGGATAACTGCAGCGTAGGATGGGCAAGTTACCATGGTCCCAGCGTGTGCTGGAAGACAAAGTCTGGCTCCAGAATAAGGTACAGACTCAGAGCCTGCAAGGCCAAGTTTAAATTCATAATCTCTCAAACTGGATGCAGAGTATCTTTGGACTGTACTTTCCTAGTCCATAACATGAAGGAGTCCACCTAGATGACCTATAAGCTTCTTCCACACAGCCACCTCTCAACTGTTTTCTATTCCTAAACAACAGTGGGTGATGGCTTCTGTCACCCACACACCTTCCTCAATCCCATCTCTGCCACTCGTCCTGCCCTTCTCTTCCCCACCCCCAGCCTGCCTAAATGGCTGCGGAGCGACCGTGCTAGCTTATCTCCAGTGTTTCCATGTCTAGAACGCTGGGCAGATACTTCTCCCTTAGTGAGCCCAGCTTTCCTGTTCTGCTATAATTTTATAGTGCAAGGAGCAACCACCTGCCGCATGGATATGTTCTGGGCAAACAAAGTCTGTTGAAATATTTGACAAAATGAATTCTGACCTGTGTTTCTTCAGTAAGCTTCTCCCAGTCCCCCAGGATCTGGCTATCACTGACTTGTCATTCCCCAGGAGCCAGAGCAAAGCGGTCTAAGTAAAAACGCGGAGAGAAATGAAGAAGACACTCCTGGCCATTAGAAATGCTTTTATTTATAAAATAACTAAATACAAACATCTCTAAGTAGAAACACTCACAAGAGACCCCTGCACGGCTGCCTTCTGACCGCCATCAGCAGAGACACTGCAGATGAGGAGTCCGTGGGGGTCGGCCCAACTCCCCAGGTTTTAAGGCCGAATGTGCACTTGGGGGAGGGAGCAGGGCCGGTAAGGCTGTTCTCTTCCTCTTAACAGGAAAAATACCTGATGTTATTACCTTATATTTGTATAATTAATCTCCTTTCTAAAAGACAAAATTCAGTTTCCTGTTCCAAGGTGTTCATATCTGGGGAAAATCTTAAAAATAAGAACCCTGCTCTAAAAGACCTTTCAAGGGGAGAGTCTCAGGGTAGAGGGTTAGGAAATATCTTCCTGAGACTGGCAGGGGTGATCAGGCACTTCAGACTCTATTTGGCTTTGAATGTCATCTCCGGAGCATGGATCTGGAATTGCTTAACCTAATTCAAATAAGTCAAAGTTTATCTTTTCTGCATCTGTAGATGAGACTTTAAAGAAAAGGCTGGAGTGCTTATCCTTTTAAACCAGCCAGTTACTGAGTCCAGGGAAGAGGGCTATGAGACATCACCCAGACTGCAGAAAGGAGAGATGATTGTCAGAAAAGTGTCAATGATGGTTCCTAACAAGGGGAGAGCACCGGGACTTTCAGAGGGAAGGACTGAAGGAAAATAGAAGACCCTCAACACTTCCTAAAAAGAAAGCAGCTGGATTTTGTATCACCAATCTGGGAATGCAGTGAAAGAAACAAAGATTACAGAAGGTAGTATTTTAGGGACCTCAGAAATCAGGGGTCACGTGTGTGACAGTGTGCTGGATGCTGGCGGTGTCCTGGAAGCTCTGATGCACCAGGTTCAGTACAGTCCTGACAGACTCCTTGCCACATGTAAAAGCACAGCCCCGAAGGGCTCCCACAGCCAGAATTCTTCTCTTCATCCAAATCAGTGTCCGGTCAGCTGATCATGGAGCACGGGGCCACCCCCGACGCAGTGTGGTACAACCAGCACCCAAATGTTCTAACACTATGGCACAGCTTCCTGTGTACTGGTCTTCTGATTGAGAATTTCTCACTTCCAAAGGCTGACCCCAGGACTTGCCTTTCTTCTCATGGTCTCTAAATCACGAGCAAAGCCTTAGGTCCACTCAGATTCTAGGAATTCTAGTGAGCATCAAGGTTTACAACCCAATCCTGGAGAACGAGACTCACCCCGTGCCCCACCTCACCGTGGCAGTGATGCGGGGAGGGCCTGTGTCTCAGAGGCAGGTGCCCTCTGGGGGATCATCAGAACCCTTCAGACTGGAAGCAAAGGCGGCAAGACCGGTGGGTGGCAGAGCAGGCTCAGGTGTACTCTGCTTTGCGGATATAATTGGATGGAACGTAGCCCTTCTTCCCGTTAACTTCAGCCAGCCACCACTCTGTATTTCCCGTGACATCTTTAAACTCAAGGATCTTGAGTTTCTGATTGGCCGACACACTCAGCTCATTGGGGTTTCGGGCCTTGAAGGTGTAGACAGCAAAATAGACCTGTGTGAGGGAGAAAAGGTGAGTTAGGAAATGGAAACCTTGGGGAGCAATGCTGTGGTGGGGGACGTTCTGCAACTGCCCTGCCCACACGTGGTTGTTGAGTCCTCCTGAGGAAACTGAGTTTTTAATTTTAACTTTAAATAGCGACTCTGGCTGTTGGCTACCACAATAACCCAGGCAGATTCAAAGAAAGTCAGAATTGACACCTTTTCAGTCTTTGAGATGTGCCTAAAGGATGGAAGAAAGAATCTTCAGTCAACACAGAAGTTATGAATTTAAGAAAACCAAAACAAGGCTGGCCTATAATCCTAGCATTCTGAGAGGCCTAGGTAGATAGAGTACTTGAATTCAGGAGCTCAAGATCAGTCTGAATAAGAGTGAGGCCCATCTCTGCTAAACACAGAAAAACTAGCTGGGCACTGTAGTGGGAGCCTGTAGTTGCAGCAGGAGGATGTCTTGAGCCCAAGAGTTTGAGGTCGCTGTGACCTATGATGATGCCACAGCACTCTACCAAGGCATGACAGTGAGCCTCTGTCTCAAAAAAACAACAAAGCCCAGGAGGTGCCTATAGCTCAATGGGTAGGACGCTAGCCACATACACTGAGACTGGTGGGTTTGAAATAAGCTTGGGCCTGCTCAATAAATAAATTAAAAAAAAAAAGCCCAGGCTTGGGCACCCATAGTACAGTGCATGTGGCTGGCAGGTTCGAACCTGGCCAGGGCCAGCTCAACAATGACAACTGCAACAAAAAAATAGCTGGGCGTTATGGTGGGCACCTATAGCCCCAGTTGCTTTGGAGGCTGAGGCAAGGAGATCACTTGCCCAAGAGTCTGAGGTTGCTATGAGCAATAACACCACAGCACTCTACCAGGGGTGACAAAGTGAGACTCTGCCTCAAAAAATAAATGTCCAATGACAAACCAGAAGGGGTCTGGGAATAGCTGATGAAGCACCAGCTGTGGAAGGGGTCAAGTTGCTCACTCACATAGCAGGGAGTGTCTTTGTTCTTGGTAACATCTGTGCACTTATCTCCAGACCACCCCAGGTCGTACACAGGCAAGCATCCGCCTTGCTACAACATGCCTTCTGCCACTTGTGCCACGGTGGCAAGCCGGGGAGGGACGCACTCACCTGGTTGCCTTCTGGCTCCCTGTTTGCTGGCTCTTCATTTTTGTCTTCCAGAGCCTGGGCTGCTCTTGCACATTCTCTTATGGGGTCTTTACCTTGCCCATTTCGCCCTGGTAAGGAGTAACCAACCATTTCTGGAGGTCTAGAGTTTCGGTAGCTCCGCGGGGTGGCAGCAGGTGGGTTTACACCTCTGGCTGGATCTGCAGAGTCCCCTGGGGTAGGCTGAGAGGTGCCGTCTGGGTCTGAAGGGCACCTCGAAGGATCACTCTCTGAATTGCCCAGGTTTAAGGACGCACTGAGAGCATCTTGGTCGTATTCCTTTAACGAGGATGCATCTTGAGGCTGCTTCTGGCAAGGCCCTGAGGTAAAGGACACAGCCATGCTGCTGGGGTTGAAGGTCAAGGTGCTGTTGCTGTTCTGCCGCAGGAACCTGGGGGAGGAGCTGCCGTGCTCGGACTCAGTGGAGGAGTGGCTGCCAACGGATGCGTCCGAGTGACTGCGGCGAGGATTGTAGGGCTTTAGGAAGGAGCTGTACACGAAGCCTTTGGTAACTGTGGAAAGGAAATAGAGACATTAAGATGTCCTAGCAGAAGAAAGGAAGGTAGGGAACCAAAAGCTAGGTCAACAGCAACAGACACAAAATGCAATGCCTAGTGATGAAACAGCTTCAAACGTCCTATCCTAGGAGATGACGTGAAGGGCTGGGCGTACCTGCCAGGTCACTCTTGTTACAGTCTCAACACATGTGACCAAGGGGCCTGGTGGGCAACTGAGAGAAGGCAGAAAACAACTCCATGTCTGGAACTGGGCATGTGAAGAGTAAGGACATCCAGACCCTGGCTAACGGGAAGATTTGACCAAGGACACAGCTAAGCACAAGAACAACAGCAAAGAGACTTACAGTGAGAATGCTCTAAGGTAAGAAGCTGCTTATACTTGAGAGTATACAAAAGGCACGTTTTTAAAGTGATTCCCCCAGTAGTCATGAGATAAACTATTACGGGGCAAAAACTAAAAAAGGAAAGAAAACCCCCTAGTTTTTTAATTCCCAAACAGGATAAATTTATAGAGATTGGGAGATGGCAGCTGATTCTACAGCTCACTCAGAATAGGCTGAAAAGGACCAGGATCCCTTTAGACAGGATTTATTACCTGTCAGAGCCATAAAACACAACAAGATAAGTAATGAAATCTTCTCTGGAATTTGTCAAAACAAAAATACAACTCCAAACAGGTTTTGTTTCAGTAATAACTTGGGCATTACACTTGCCAGATAGTCAAGATAAAGATAAGACTTTTAAGGTTATTTTTCCCTTTAATCAAAGACTCTCATATTTTTTTCTTGCTTGACAGGATTCGGGTATAGCCAAAAATCACTTTTTTTTTTTTTTTTCCATTTAGCCACATTCACCTGATGATTAAAATTCTTACCTCCATTGTCAATCAGCCAGCGGTTCTGACTGCCCATGGGGTCCTTCTTTTTGATCACGCCCACTAGGTCACCTTCTAAAAGTGAGACATCCAGGTCTTGAGCAGCATTGAAGTTGCGCTCTGCTTGGAAGAGTTTTTCAGGGGGATATCTTGCCAGCAGGGAGGCCCGGAGTTCTTCTGACTGTAGCATGTAACTTGGCTGTAAGGAAACAGGAGAGATACGGCCAACTAAAAGCTGCCCCTGGCAACTCTCCCAGCAGCATCTAATCCCAACTTGCAGTCAGAGCCTCACAAACAAGGCAGTGACAATTAGCTACTTGCCACCCCCATTAGATAATTCCTAGTATGTGTGGCTAGGTAAAAATCATGACCTCTTAGGCAATGCTTTGATGTCTATAGCTATAACAAAACTTAACACAGGGGCGGCACCTGTGGCTCATCAAGTAGGGTGCCGGCCCCATGTACCGAAGGTGGTAGGTTCAAACCCGGCCTGGGCTGAACTGCAAAAACAGAAAAATAGCTGGGTGTGGTGGCAGGCGCCTGTAGTCCCAGCTACTTGGGAGGCTGAGGCAAGAGAATCGCCTAAGCCCAGGAGTTGGAGGTTGCTGTGAGCTGTGTGACGCCACGGCACTCTACTGAGGGCGATAAAGTGTGATTCTGTCTCTACAAAAAAAAAAGTTAACAGTTTTACATCTGTTATCTTGTGATAGAAATATAATTAAAATGCCATCTAAAGAATAAAAGCAGTTAGTATTACAAGGTTGGTCTTAAATTTTTCTAGATTAACCCAAACAACTGAGATATTTTTCTCTTGACCCAGCTATAAAAAAAATAGAAGAAAAAAAAATAAGAGGTAACAAATGTCTAAGTGATTTTTTTTGTGGAGCAAAAACATAAGCAAAGACATTAGCAGTCTTAGAGGTTATGAGCCCATACAATCTGGTGTACCCTATCCTAATTTTTTTTTTGGCAGTTTTTTGGCCGGGGCTGGGTTTGAACCCACCATCTCCAGCATATGGGGCCAGTGCCCCAGTCCTTTGAGCCACAAGCGCTGCCCGTACCCTAATTTCTAAAATATGAAAGAATTGAATTCAAAGAGAATGTACATCCAGGCTCAGCACCCATAGCTAAGTGGTTAGGGCTCCGGCCACATACACAGGGGCTGGCGAGTTTTGAACCTGGCCCAGGCCTGCTAAACAATGACAACTACAACAAAAAAACAGCTGGGTGTTGTGGAAGATGCCTGTAGTCCCAGCTACTTGGGAGGCTGAGGCAAAAGAATCGCTTAAGCCCAAGAGTTTGAGGTTGCTGTGAGCTGTGACGTCACAGCATCCTACTGAGAGTGACATAGTAAGACTAAAAAACAAATGGGTGGCTCCTGAGGCTCAGTGAGTAGGGCACTGACCCCATATACTGAGGGTGGCAGGTTTGAACCTGGCCTCAGCCAAACTACAACAAAAAATAGTTGGGTATTGTGATGGGTGACTATAGACCAAACTACTTGGAAGGCTGAGGCAAGACAATCACCTAAGCCTAAGAGCTGGAGGTTGCTGTGACACCATGGTACTCTACCAAGGGTGACAAAGTGAGACCGTCTCTAAAAAAAAAAAATCCTGGTAAAAAAGCAGTTAGCCATTAACTCTTTGGCTCTATTGCTTTTTCCAATACATAATCAAAACCAGAAAGGCCTAACAAAACTAATATACCCTTGAAGTCAGTTCCCATCACTAACTAATTAATGTATTAATAATACTTTACTTACTCCTTTAACTTGGGGGAGGAGGGTTAAGATCCAAAAATACTTTTCAGAAGGCTGGGCATGGTGGCTCATGCCTATAATCCCAGTACTCTGGGAGCCTGAGGTGGGCAGATCACTTGAGTTCAAGAGTTTGAGATCAGCCTGAGCAAGACTCTGTCTCTAAAAGACTAGCCAGGCATTGGGGCAGGCATCTATAGTCCCAGCTACTAGCAAGGCTGAGGGAGGAGGATCACTTGAGCCCCGGAGTTTGAAGTTGCTGTGAGCTGTGACATCATAGCACTCTACCGAGGGTGACAGAATAAGACCCTGTCTCAAAAAAAACCCCGAGAGAACAAACTTCAAGGGCGGGCGTGGTGGCTCATGCCTCTAATCCTAACACTCTGGGAGGCTGAGATGGGTGGACTGCCTTAGCTCATAGGCTCGAGAACAGCCTGAGCCAGAGAGAAACCTTGTCTCTAAAAAATAGCCGAGCATTGTGGTGGACAACAAATGGCTGGATGGTGTGGCAGGTGCCTGTAGTCCCAGCTATTTGGGAGGCTGAGGCAAGAGAATTGCTTAAGCCCAAGAGTCTGAAGTTGCTGTGAACTATGATACCATGACACTCTAGTGAGGGTAATGAAGTGAGACTCTGTCTAAAAAAAAAACTTTTCAGAGAGCAGCTTGAACTAAACATCAAGAAAAGTGTAGGTGATCACCATCATGTACCAGTAGGCACGTAAGTGAGGCTCAGTAAATGACATGAACAAGCCCACGATGGCTGGGCACTGAACCCTTATTACTCATTTATTAGGAGACATTTAAACTCCTACAGAGACAGCCAGGTCATCAATGGTGATATGACATAGTCTACTTATAGGGTCTAGCTCCAGGGTGTCCCCTCTCAGCCACCTGGCTGTACTATCCCCCTCTAATTCCCTACTCACCAGGCCCAGTAGCAGCTTTCGAGCAGACTGGCGGTCGACGGTTTTCCTCTCAAATGGCTTTCTGGTTGCTGGAAGGGCCTCTGGGAAGAAGGTGAAAACCTGGAGCTGCTGTAGCACTCTGCTGTGCTCTTCGTGGAAGATGGCGATGAGGTTGCCCTCCCTGCCGGCCTCTTTAAGTAACTGGAGTCCATGGGGAAAGACGAGAACACCAATAAAAGATCCCCAGGGCTGACAACAGTCTCCTCAGAACCACCTGGAAGCTAAAGTTCAGGGGCATTCACTCCGTGAGGTACCCACCCAGCAGGCAGACTGAGCTCCTGGGGCACTGCCTGTAGGCCAAGTTGGATGGCTCGTCTGGGATGCGCTCAAGAGAGAAAGATGTTTCAAAAGCCACAGGTTTCCTGGCACCATCAAGAGGATCAAGAATTCCTGGCGGGCTTGTCCTAAGGACTCATTTAATCTACCTAATTTGGATGATTTCTCAAATATCACCACTACGCATTCCCAAAAAAATACCTGGAGAGCTTCAGAGGTGACTTTCCCCCAGAAGGAATAAGCACTCACTGAAAGCAGTGGCTTCAGCTGCTCCAGAGCCTGGTGCACGAAGTCGCAGTGGGCCTCGGCATAGCCGTGGACGCAGCTGGAGAAGAGGCCCTGAGCGTACTGGTGGAACTTGGGCAGCTCATCCAGCAGCTGTGCGTTCAGGGCCTCGTAGTTGTTCCGGGCAGACTGCAGCTCCTCCAGGGTTTTCTTGTCCTTTAACTTCTCTGCCCGTTCTGTGCAGTTGTAGAAGTCCAGGAGCTTGTCAAAGCGTTTCTGAACTAGCTTGTGGGGCCCAGTAAACATGCTGAGTAACTGATTTAAGGGCGAGATGACAAGCCGCTCTGTCCTCTCCTTCTGTGGGGATGAGAAAGGCATGGTGCTAGGCATCTCCTATCTGATTCTCCCAGACACTCCTGAGGCTGATTTCACTGTGTCCTGTAGCACCTGCTTTGCCGCTAGTGTACAAGCTAAATCTGTGCTTTAATGGTGATAATGGTGATCTGAGCCAGTAGCTCAGAAACTTTCCCATTAATACTTCATCCAACAATTCCCACATAGCAGAGCTTGCAAAATGTTAATCCCTTGGTTGATAAAAGCTAAACTGCACATTCATATGATGTACTCATTATAAACAGGACTTGACAGTTTGGTAACAGGTTATGTGTAATATGTAGGTTGAATTTCATACCAGATTTAGTTACATAAAATCTTGAGTACAGTAACTTGCATACATCCATAAAAGCTTTTTCTTTTTCTTTTCTATTTTTTAGAGACAAGAGTCTCATTTTATCACCCTTGGTAGAATGCCACAGTGTCACACAGCTCACAGCAACCGCCAACTCCTGGGCTTAGGCAAGTCTCTTGTCTCAACCTCCTGAGTAGCTGGCACTACAGGAACCCGCCACAACGCCTGGCTATTTTTTTTGTTGCAGTTCGGCTAGGTCCAGGTTTGAACCTGCCACCCTCGGTCTGTGAGGCTGGCGCCCTACCCACTAAGCCACAGGTACTGCCCAGTTTTTTGTTTTTTTTTTTGAGACAGTCTCCTATGTCGCCCTTGGTAGACTGCTGTGGCATCACAGTTCACATAAACCTCAAAGTCTTGGGCTTAGGCTTGGCGGCTGTGGCTCAATGGGCTAAGGTGCCAGCCACGTACACCTGAGCTGGCAGGTTCGAATCCAGCCCGGGCCCGCCAAACAACAATGACGGCTGCAACCAAAAAACGGCCGGGCGTTGTGGCAGGTGCCTGTAGTCCCAACTACTTGGGAGGCGGAGGCAAGAGACTCGCTTGAGCCCAGGAATTGGAGGTTGCTGTGAACTGTGATGCCACTGCACTCTATCCAGGGTGACAGCTTGAGGCTCTGTCTCAAAAAAAAAGTCTTGGGCTTAAGTGATTTTCTTGCTTCAGCCTCCCAAGTAGCTGGGACTACAGGTGCCCACCAGAACACCTGGCTATTTTTTGTTGTAGCTGTCATTGTCACAGGCCCAGGCTGGGTTCAAACCCATCACCCTCAGTGTATATGGCTGGCGCAGCAAGCACTGTGCTATGGGCGCTGAGCCCATGAAAGTTTTTCTAGGGGCCTGTGGTTCAAAGGAGTATGGCGCTGGCCCCATATGCCGGAGGTGGTGGGTTCAAACCCAGCCCTGGCCAAAAACTTCAAAAAAAAAAAAGCTTTTCTAATCATAACTTGGTAGTATCGACTTTCACTTTTCAAAAATCTGGGTTTTTATTTTTTATAATTTTATTAAATCATAATTGTGTACATTGGGTGCAATCATGGAGCACAATGTGCTGACATCATATACAATCAGAAATATTTTGATCGTACTGTTAAAGATAGCCTTTGTGGCATTTTCTTAATCACTATATGAAGACATTGATATCCTACATTTAATAAGTTTCACCAGTACCCTGCTAAGATGCACCACAGGTGTGATCCCACCAATTGCCCTCCCTCTGCTCATCCTCCTCCCTGCCCTCCCCTCCCCTTTCCCTGTATTCTTGTGCTATAATTGGGTTTTAGCCTTCATATGAAAGCTATAAATTAGCTTCATATTAGGGCTGAGCACATTGGATATTTTTTTTTTGAGACACAGCCTCAAGCTATCACCCTGGATAGAGTGCAGTGGCATCATAGCTCACAGCAGCCTCCAACTCCTGGGCTCAAGCGAGTCTCCTGCCTCCGCCTCCCAAGTAGCTGGGACTACAGGCGCCTGCCACAACGCCCGGTCATTTTTTGGTTGCAGCCGTCATTGTTATTTGGCGGGCTTGGGCTGGATTCAAACCTGCCAGCTCAGGTGTACATGGCTGGTGCCTTAGCCCGTTGAGCCACAGGTACCGAGCCCTATTTGCTTTCTTCTGATCAGAGTCATCAATAGTGATATTAGATTAAATTTCCTAGTTTTCCTTTGTCCTCTGCATACAAAAATACCCCATCTCAATATGTATAGGTCCTACCTGTCTCTTTAACTGGAAGTCTCTTTGGAAATTTAATTGAGGCCAATGGTGGTGGCTCACACCTGTAATCTTAGCACTCTGGAAGGCCTGAAACAGATGCATCCCTTGAGCTCAGGAGTTCAAGAGCAGCCTGAGCAAGAGTGAGACCTGACTCTACTAAAAATAAAAAAACAGTCAGAGGCCAGGCTCAATGGCTCACACCTAAAATCTTAGCATTCTGAGAGGCTGAGGTGAGTGGGTTACATCAGCTCAGGAGTTCGACCAGCCTGACCAAGAGCCAAACTCCATCTCTAAAAAAACTAGCCAGGGGCTCAGGGCCTGTGGCTCAAAGGGCGAAGGCGCCAGCCACGTACACCTGAGCTGGCAGGTTCGAATCCAGCCCGGACCTGCCAAACAACAATGACGGCTGCAACCAAAAAATGGCCAGGCGTTGTGGCGGGCACTTATAGTCCCAGCTACTCATGGAGGCTGAGGTAAGAGATGGCTTGAGCCATGGAGTTTGAGGTTGTGCCACAGCACTCTACCCAGGGTTACAGAGTGAAACTCTGTCTGAACAAAAT
>CAUYON010189737.1:0-10287 GCA_963573935.1 Arctocebus calabarensis
AATTCATTTAAAATTTCCTTTAGAAGAAGATCCTGATTATAATATTGGTAAGATTTATGTTGTTTCAGTGTTTAGACATGAAAATTATCTTCCTTGTCTTATAAAGACCTAAGTATAAAAGAAAATGGAAAATAATTCCTAGAATTTTTGCTTCTCTGATCTTTGTTTCATCCTGTTATTATAATTTTAGTACTAACTTTATGCATATTTAATTTTTCATCATAAAGTATAGAAATGAACAAGTACATAAAAATTTTATTTCAGATAAAAGTCAGTAGTTACTGCTAGAAAACAGACATGTAGGAGACATTTAACAAGGGTAAGAAATGGGAGTCAGACCATATGGGCTGACAACACCATAAATAACAAGAAAAGGGAGTGCTGAAATAGAACTAAACAAATGATAGCTCAAAGCATAGACGTAGAAATATCAAAGTAAGAGCTACGAAGATGAAGCATAGATATTGAAAATTTGGGATCCTGGCCTACTGCACAAGAATCAGGTCTAATGTCAGAATAACATACAGGAAGGCAGAAAATGCACAGCTTTAAAATTAGGAAACTAGGCCAAATATAGGCTCATGCCTATAATCCTAGGCATTAATCCTAGCACTCTGGGAGGTTGAGGCAGGAGGATTGCTTGAGGTCAGGAGTTCGAGAATAACCTGAGCAAGAGCACGACCCTGTCTTTACCAAAAATAGGAAAAATTAGCTGGGCTTGATGGTACATGCTTGTAGTTTAGCTATTGGGGTGGGGAGCAGCTAGAGCAGAAGCAGAAGAATCATGTGAGCCCTAGAGATTGAGATTGCTATGAGCTATTGCTAAGACGCCACTTCACTCTACCCAGGGTGACAAAGTACAACTCTCAACTACAACAACAACAAAAATAGCAAACTATAATGTAATCCCAGCTTCAACACTTACTTAGCCATGCTAGACCTCTATTTCCTCATCTCCAAATGGGAATGATAAAATTTAGATCAGGATTGCTGTATAAACTAACAGGGATTTTCAAAATTGTTAAAACTGTATTATAAGGAGAAAGTCTGGGTGCAATTTGAAGAGCATGAGAATTTGAAAGATCTCCCCAAAATCATTCAAAGTTTACATTTTAGGGCTTTCAGTTTTATAGAGCTGTAACCTGAGGACTCAGAAATTGGAACTGTTTTTCAAAGGTAACCTGGATAGTTCGATTCAGAGCTAGAATTGCAGTCTAGAATTCAGGTATCCTGGTTCCCTGGATATTACTCTAGTCTTCATACACAGACCAGCTGTAACTTGCCAAAAGGAAGACGTTGCCTTCTATTTACCAGGGTTTGAGCCAGGGAGGTTGGCTCTCGAGTCTGCTCTTTGTCTATCCACCTGTCTCTCAAGCTGTTAGTTCTTCCTATTGCTTTCCTTACCAGTGATGGTGTTTTAGCAAATCATATATTTGTATTTCATGGATCTAGTACTTAATGATATTAAATTATTTTTCTTCCCCTTGTCGTAATGACTTCTTTATGTGTTGGGCTATATTATGGATTCAACACAGGAATGTTATTCTCACCTTTTTCCATTAGAATTACATAGAGTTTTATCAGACTTTCCCCATACTCAACAAATATGCCTTGAATTTCTGGTCTCTAGAAAGTAGAGAAGTTCTTAAGAACTCTTCAGAAGTTCTAATTAGGCTGGGCATGGTGGCTCGTTGCCTGTTAAACCTAACACTCTCGGGGACTGAGGTGGAAGGTTTGAGCTCAGGACTTTAAGACCAATCTGAGCAAGAGCAAGACTCTATCTCTACCAAAAATAGTAAAATTAGCCCAGGCATGGTGGCATATACCTGAGGCTGAGGCAGGAGGATCACTTAAGGCCAGAAGTTGGAGGTTGCTATGAGCTATGATGATGCCACTACGCTGTAGCCAGGGGCAACAGAGTGAGTCTCCATCTCAACAAAAAAGTTTTAGCTATATTCTAAAATTTGGCATGAGTCAGGCTTGTTGTTTGTCTAGCTCTATCTTGGCCCCAATTCTGGTAACTAGATTCCTGCCTTGTTCTTTAGGGACTGAGTTCCTCTCTTGGCTATTTATCCCAGAATTCTGGGAAGTAGGATTCCCTTTTAGTGATGTAGTCCTGCCCCAGAACTCCAATCTAGAGCCTGAAGTTAACTACTTTCTGAAATAATTATCCTGATGCCATCAGCCTGCCTGGATCTCTAAATCATATCCGTTCTTGGAGTTGTTGGTGCTGGTCTCTTTTTCCTGCAGCATCACTCTTGCCTCACCCGGCCTCCCAACCACAGCTGCTGGGATGCACCTGCACCTGTTGTCCTTCTCCCCATCCCTCCCATCTATGTACTACCACCGCTGAAAGGCCCATGCCCAGTCTCCAAACGTGATCACAACATGTTAGTGCCTACTACACAACGTGTGAATGTGGCAGTGCTTTTAAGCATTGACTTCTACTTTAATGTCTAGATTCTAGAAGAATTTTTTTTAGAGTCCATGTAGCCTAGCCTCCTTTATTTTTTCATCTCTTCGCCTACCTTTCCTAAAAATCTTGAAAATCCACTTTAGAAAGTTCTAAGCCTCCTTTATTTTTTCATCTCTTAGCCTACCTTTCCTAAAAATCTTGAAAATCCACTTTAGAAAGTTCTATTTTTTCTATTTTTAAACACTTAGTTTACTAAATGGCATTTTTTTTTTTCCATTTGTGGCAGGGGCTGGGTTTGAACCCACCACCTCCGGCATATGGGGCCAGCGCCCTGCTCACTGACCCACAGGTGCCCCCCACTAAATGGCATTTTTAAAATTACTTTCACAGTGTTGCTTTCCACCTTGATCTTTAAACATGTGACTTTATTAGTCACTCCTATAACCAGAAGTGATTTCAAACACTTCATTCAGGAATTGTGGCTGAATTATGGCCTCCCAAAAGATAGCCCTGAAACCTGGGAATATTGCCTTCTATGGTAAATGATGCAAGTAAGTTAAGGATCTGGAGATGAAGCGATTATCCTGGATAATGTGGATGGGCCTTAAATGCAGTCACAGGTATTCTTATAAGAGGCTAAGGAAGATATTACCCCATAGCAGAGAAGAAGGCAGTATGACCACAGAGGCAGAGATGGGGGTGATAAAACCACAGCAAAGGAATGCTGACAGCCACCAGAAGCTGGAAGAGTCAAGAAACAGCTTCTTCCCTAGAGCCTCTGGCAGGAGCATGGCCCTGCAGGCACTCTGAAACTGATATTGGACTTCTGGCCTCCGGAACTATGAGAATAAATGTATAGGCTTAGCATGGCAGCTCATGCCTATAATCCCAGCACATTGGGAGGCTGAGGCCAGAGAATTACTTGAGGGCAAGAGTTCCAGACCAGGGCAATATGGCAAGACCCCTTCTTTACCAACAAAAGGTGTTTTTGTTTTTTGTTTTTTTTTTAATTAGCTAGGCAAGATGTCATACCTAGCTACTCAGAAAACTGAAATTGGAGCATTACTAGAGAGCAAGAGCTCAGGGCTGCAGTAAACTTTGATCACACCACTGTACTACATACAGCCTGGGCAACAGAGTGAGATCCTGCCTTTACGAAAAAAATTAAAAAGAGATTAAATGTTTTGTTTCAAGCACCAACTTTGTAGTAATTTGTTACAGCTGCCATAGGAAAACAATGCAGAAGTATACAAGACAAATCTCCTAACCACCTAGACTGAATTTCAAGATGCATGAAAAACACACACCCTTTAACACCACTGATCTTCCCCATTAGCCATATTTTTTGTCTTCAATTTTATTTCTCCATTCTCACTGCCACTGCCACACCCTAAGCCCTCTTCATCTCTGACATGACTGCTGTGACAACCTACTCATGTCCCTGCAACTTCTCTTAACCCCTCTTTCATATATATGCTCTCAGCAGCAACCTGATTTTTAAAGAATACATAGATCATGTCATTCCTGCTACATCTTGCAATTATTTCCCATTACACTTGAAATCAAACCCCAAAGACCTTACCAGGCTCCTATCCATCCTTTACTCATCTCAGACCTCTTGACCTGCCATCCACACCTGCCTTCTTCCTTTTTTCCCAAAGGATATAGATCCTCATACACCTGCATTCTCATTCTTCTTAGAACAAGCCAAGATCTTTTCCCATAAGGATTTTTGTGTACATAGTAAGTGCTGCATCCCAGGCCTATCTGTCTTCTTACCCTATTTTATTTTCATTGTAGCATTTATCATTGTGGAATTAACTCATCTAGGCTGGGCGCGGTGGCTCACGCCTTTATAATCCCAGCACTTGGGAGGCCAAGGCAGGTGGATTGCCTGAGCTCACAGGTTCAAGACCAGCCTGAGCCACATGAGACCTGGTCTCTAAAAATAAGCATTGTGGCGGGCACCTGTAGTCCCATCTACTTGGGAGGCTGAGGCAAGAGAATCACTTAAGCCCAGGAGTTTGAGGTTGCTGTGAGCTATGATGCCACGTACTCTACCAAGGCTGACAAAGTAAGACCCTTTCTCACAAAAAAAAAAAAAGAAATTACCTCATTTATGGTGGGGTTTGGTGATTAACATAGATCCTGCACACAGTAGATCAGTGGTGGTTAACAGGAAGTGGAGAGGACTGGTCAAGAAACATTTAGCAGTGTCTTAGTGACATTTTTGGTTGTCACAAGTACAGGAATGCTGTTAGTGGATAGAGGCCAGTAATTCTGCTAAGCCGATTCTGCAATGCACAGGATAGCCACCCACAACAAGGGATTACCTGACCCAAAACACCAATATTGCCAAGGTCAAGACATCCTGGAATATTGGTGTTTGCTTGTGGCAAAGGGTACTAGTTGTCCCCCAATATCCTTTCATGTGTGGCAATAGATGCCCTGATTTTTTAACAACACCATGTGCCAAGCATCAAGCCACTTCCCAGCTCCTTGCACAGAAGTGGAAATATGTAGGAATGGCATGTGGTGGCAGTTTCATTTTTTCTTCCACTGTCCTGCTGTTCCTGCTGCTTGAAACATAGATGCTGCCATCCTCGAGCATTATATTGAGGCCATGCAATGTGGAGCAATAAAGAGAAGGCTGTGTCCCTGAGTCCACAGAGGATCACACCTGTCCTGAATTGCAGCTCAATAAGTTGGTGAATGACACCAGGTGCCTTCAATACATTATCTCTCTCAACATCCTGCATAGGAATTAAAAGCCATAAATTTGTCTGTGGAACAAATCAATCAGCCTTTGTATCTTGTTTTTATATTGGAATCTTGATTAAAAATTATATCCTCTGCTCGGCTCCTGTAGTTCAAATGGTTAGGGTGCCAGCCGCATACACCCTCCGGAACTGGCAGGTTTGAATCCAGCCTGGGCCTGACAAAACAACAATGATATCTACAATCAAAATATAGCTAGGCATGTGGCGCCTGTAGTCCCAGTTACATGGGAGGCTGAGGCAAGAGAATCACGTAAGCCCAAGAGATGGAGGTTGCTGTGAGCTGTGACACCAGAGCACTCTACCCAGGGCAACAGCTTGAGCTTCTGTCTCATAAAAAAGAAAAAGAAAAAAAAATTATATCCTCTACTATCTCTATTGGCCTCTAGGTATTACCACAGCTAAATGGCCCATGCCCAGCATACTGATATGACACATGGTGCCCACTATACTGTTCAACTTTTTATATTTGACTTAACTGTTATTTCTTAATCGGCATCATGCAGTGTGCTTCGGCTTTATCTATGCAGCTCATACCATGAGTGTGTACAAGTCTCTTCTTCCTTCCTAAGAGCAAATACGTGTACAGTCAAAGGTAGCATGTAAGAGCTTGATGCATAAACTTAGAAAAAATTTAAATTCCCTGAAGGGTTTTGTTCTTGGTGATCAGCCCTTTTCCATTTGAGAAAAAAATGTGTTTGAAGAGTTGGCTTTGTCCCCCAAACCAGGTGTCTTCCCCGTTAGCTGAGCTTGCCCAGAAAGTCTATTGCTTTTTCAGAATCCTTTGTTCTCCTGAAGCACCATCTGTGGTAAAGAGTTCTTGTCTCTCCAAAAGGCTGCCAATTTCCTAGACCAGGTAAGACTCTTGAGCACCACTTCTCACCCAACGGCTTCCTGGAATAACCCTCCAAGGAGGTTTACTTTCTGAAAAGTTTTTTTTAATTTTGTTGTTTTTTTTTTCTCTTGAGACGAAATTGATACATACTAAATGTACCAAACATAGAAATTAAAGAAAAGAATAAATACACCAAATGTAGAGATTAAAGAAAAAAGAGCTTGGCAATTTTCCTACTTATGCACACACACAAAACTATTTACAAAAGTGAGATCATGCTCATTTGTTATACATCATGTTTTGTGACTTTTTTTCTCCCTACATCAATAAATATTCTTCTACAACAGGATTCTACAATCTACCTCTAGTAAGTCATATAAACATCACCTGAGGGGACAGGGTTTTTCAAAGTACATATACCCATATGCCCTATCCACTGCCACCACCGTTGAGAATGCCTGGCCCAAGCAGCCAGTGTTAGTGATGAGAGTGTGTCATGGTAACTATTCAGGACGTGCGAGCAGAAAAGGCAGACGAGACCCACTGGGCTGTGATCCAGGGTGTTTAACGTACTCTTGTCATTGACATTTAATGAGAATCTATATTGACTGAAGTGCTCTAGTCTAGAAGCAGTAGAGCATAGTGGTTACATGCAAAGATTAGCTGCATTGAAATCCCCTCTCCCTTATTTATGACCCATTCTGAGTCTCCACCTCAAGAAGTTGTTGATTGGATTAAATGAGTTATTACACATAAATCCTTTTTACCATTTCTGGTGATAAGATGCTCTGAATATCATGCAAAACCTGGTGCCCATAGGTAAACTGCTTCCATTAAAAAAAAAAAAACTATCCAAAAGAACTTAAAAACAAGTCTTATAAGTACAAAGAGTGCTGAAGATGGATACCAATGATGGTTGCACAATATAAATATAATTAATACCACTGTACACTTAAAAATAATTAAGGTGGTAAAATTTTCTGTGTATTTTACCATAGTAAAAAATAACTGGAGGGGAAAAGGTGGACCCCCTAGTTGTAAGGAACAAAGATGTTTCCTGGAGGGCCTGCCAGGCCATTTAGGATGACGTTTCCCAGCAACTACGGACAGCATTACGTTGCCTTCTCTCTTCGCACACAACGCACAGAGCCCCATGAGCTCAGTGTGGGATAAATACTTGCTTATTTGGATTGAATCCAGCTTGATCCTAGGATGTCACATTCCTTTCGGATGAGTCTTCCCATTCCCTTTCTTTAGAGTGTGCCCTATTGTCTACAAGATCAGATACAAATTTCACCAACTTTCTTAAAATATAAAGTCCCTACTCTAGGCATTGACAAACTTCCTTGAAGGCCTATTGGCAGATTTAATATTGTGAAAGGGGCTAGGGCTGGGGTGCTTTGTTAGCCTCTTAGGCCTTAACTACACCTATTTTTTCTTTCCTTTTTCAATGTATGTACATTATCATATGTGATCATTATATATGTGATGTATCTTTTTTCTTTGAGACAGAGTCTTACTATGTTGCCTTGAGTAGAGAGCTATGGCGTCACAGCTCACAGCAACTTCAAACTCTTGGGATTAAGCAATTCTCTTGCCTCACCCTCCCAAGTAGCTAGGACTACAAGCGCCCACTACAATGCCCAGCTATTTTTTTATTGCAGTTGTCGTTGTTTAGTTGGCCTGGGCTGGGTTCAAATCCGCCAGCCTTGGTGTATGTGGCCAGTGCTGTAACCACTGTGCTATGGGTGCTGAGCCTGTTTTAAGTCTGTTAAAGAAGATAAGGGCAAGAATCTTTCTAGGTTTCTCAGGGCCTAGAGCAAGTATAATTATTACCTAAACAGAATTAGGTATGAATGTGAGAATTCATTCAGAATAAGAACAGAAATAACAAGAAATCACTGGAACTTTGGAGATTCAGATCCCTTTCTTCTAAGATCTATTATTGCAATTTATCAGAAATGCTTCCTGCTTGCCACCTGGCTTCTCCTTTCTACCTATGACATTCTATTCTTCCAGTGTTCAAAAGGACATGCATATAAAGAGCCCTGAAGGCTCGGCGCTTGTGGCTCAACAGGCTAAGGCGCCAGCCACTTACACCTGAGCTGGTGGGTTCGAATCCAGTCCGGGCCCACCAAACAACAATGACAGCTGTAACCAAAAAATGGCCGGGTGTTGTGGTAGGCACCTCTAGTCCCAGCTACTTGGGAGGCAGAGGCAGGAGACTCGCTTGAGCCTAGGAATTAGAGATTGCTGTGAGCTGTAATGCCACAGCACTCTACCCAGGGTGACAGTTTGAGGCTCTGTCTCAGAAAAAAAAAGGCCAGGCGTGGTGGCTCACATCTGTAGTCCCAGCGCTGTGGGAGGCCAAGGTGGGTGGATTTCCAGTGCTCACAGAGTTCGAGACCAGCATCAGCATGAGTGAGCCAGAGTAAAAGACCCCGTCTCTACCACCAGGAAAGAACACAGCTGGGCGTTGTAGCAGGCACCTGTAATCCCAGCCACTTGGGAGGCAAATGGCCTGTGAATCGCTACAAGGAAGGACAATGGAAAAAAAAAACAAAGAGCCCTGAAGATGTTTTTAAATTAAATCATAGCTGTGCTGTGTACATTAATGCAATCATGGGGTACAATGTGCTAGTTTTATATACAGTTTGAAATATTTTCATCAAACTGGTTAACATAGCCTTTATGGCATTTTCTTAATTATTGTGTTCAGGCATTTATAGTCTACATTTAGTAAGTTTCACCTGTATCCTTCTAAGATGCACCATAAGTGTGGACCCACCAATTACCCTCCCTCCACCCATACTCCCCCGTCCCCGCCCCTCCCTTGCCCCATCCCCATATTCTTGTGCTATAATTGTGTTATAACTTTCATGTGTAAGCTATAAATTAGTTTCATAGTAAGGCTGAGTACATTGGATACCTTTTCTTCCATTCTTAAGATACTTCACTAAAAAGAATATTTTCCAGTTCTATCCATATAAACATGAAAGAGGTAAAGTCTCCATCTTTCTTAAAGGCTGCATAATATTCCATGGTGTACATATACCACAATTTATTAATCCATTCATGGGTCAACGGGCACTTGGGTTTCTTCCATGACTTAGTAATTATGAATTGGGCTGCAATAAACATTCTGATACAAATATCTTTATTAAAATGTGATTTTTTTGGTCTTCTAGGTATATACCTAGTAGAGGAATTATCGGGTTGAATGGCAGTTCTATTTCTTAAGTATTCTCCAAACATCTTTCCAAAAAGACCGTATTAGTTTGCATTCCCACCAGCAATGTAGAAGTGTTCCCTTTTCTTCACATCCACACCAACATATCTGGTTTTGGGATTTTGTGATGTGGGCTAATCTTACTGGAATTAGATGATATCTCAAAATAGTTTTGATTTGCATTTCTCTGATGATTAAGGATGATGAGTATTTTTTCAGGTGTCTGTAGGCAATGCACTTACCTTCTTCAGAGAAGTTTCTCTTCAAATCCCTTGCCCACCCTGAGATGGGATCACTTATTCTTTTCTTGTTAATACGTTTGAGTTCTCTGTGTATTCTGGTTATTAAACCTTTGTCAGAGACATAACCTGCAAATATTTTCTCCCATTCTGAGGGCTGTCTGCTTGCTTTACTTACTGTGTTCTTGGCTGTGCAGAAGCTTCTTAGTCTGATCAGGTCCCAGTAGTGTATTTTCAATGCTGCTTCAATTGCCCTGGAGGTCTTCCTCATAAAATATTCACCTAGGCCGATTCTTTCAAGAATTTTCCTGCACTTTCTTCTAGTAATTTTATAGTTTCATGTCTTAAGTTTAAATCTTTAATCCAGTGAAAGTCTATCTTAGTTAAAAGTGAAAGGTGTGGGTCCAGTTTCAGTCTTCTACAGGTTGCCAGCCAGTTCACCCAGCATCATTTGTTAAATAGGGAATCTTTTCCCCACTGAATGTTTTTAATTGGCTTGTCAAAGTTCAAATAATGGTAAATAGCTGGGTTCATCTCTTGGTTCTCTATTCTGTTCCATACATCTACCTCTCTGTTTTTATGCCAGTACCATGCTGTTTTGATCACTATTGATTTATAGTATAGTCTGAGGTCTAGTAACCTAATTCCTCCTGCTTTGTTTTTATTTCTGAGCAATGTCTTGGCTATTCGAGGTTTTTTCTGATTCCATATAAAATGATGTATTATTTTTTCGAGATCTTTAAAGTATGACAATGGAGCTTTAATAGAGATTGCATTAAAATTGTATATTG
>CAUYON010189741.1:0-13821 GCA_963573935.1 Arctocebus calabarensis
CATTTTTTGGTTGCAGCCGTCATTGTTGTTTTATCTGGCGGGCCCAGGCTGGATTCGAACCCACCAGCTCAGGTGTACATGGCTGGCGCCTTAGCCACTTGAGTCACAGGCACCGAGCCTAAGGATGCATTCCTAGAAGAATAATTGGATTTCCTCTCATTATTAATATGTTATGTCCTCAAGAAACAGAAGGTAGAACTGAAGGTTTTGGCTGAAAACCTTCCAAAATCATACATCTAGAAGTAAAACATAATTTTAATAACTATGTTAAAACAATCCGCAAACAGATATGATGTATTGTAAGTTAAAAAACAAAACAAAACACTGGAAACGATGTCCCTCAGAGGGGCTACAAGGAAGGATGATTTGACTGTGTTTGACTTGATCTGGTTCTTTATATTCAATTTAGGATTTTTCCTCTCTGCTAATCCTTTATATCATTTTCCTTTAAACTTCAGATCTTTCTTCCAAATAGACATATGTAGTTTGTTATCTGATTTATTTATGTCGAATCCCTGATATTAAGGTTCCTCCATAATTTAGAAGTTCTTTAGAAAACTTGCATCATTTATTAGGTGACATTCTTAGAATTATTGCCATGAGTTATTATAAATATGGTAACCAAGTTTCTTTAAATAGGCCCCCATCTGTTAGAAAGAATGTTTGCATTTAATAAAAGATCAGAAAGAATATGGAAAGTTTAAGAGCACAAAAGTTTTAAGTTTAGAACTAATGTATGAAAGTATTAAAATGATTTCATCAGCTATCTCTGGATCTGCTGTGCACCATTTGAACTAAAAGTGCTCTGTGTGAAATATCTATTTCTCACAACTTAAAATATGAAATTTGCTGCCTTATTTTATATACAATACACACAATTATCATGTTTGTGCATGTGGACTCTAGTTTAATGAGACAAATATTCTCTTGTTGTATTTATTATCCTTAAAAAACTACAATAGTTTTTGCTGCCTTGAAATAGGTACTCAATTATAATCTGAAATATATTATCACAATTTAACATGTAACAATAAAACATTATAACATAAACATCAACCACAAACTTTTGAATGTTGACATAATAAATGAATGGAGGAAAATTATTTTACCTACATATAAGATTTCTTAAGAGATGAAAATTGAGATTAGATTAAAATATTCAGATTTTATGACATAATTATCCTTTTTAAGAACCTAGTTAAAATATTATTAGAATTTCATTGTATTGAATTATCTAACTACTGTTCAAATACTGTAATACAAAATCAAATGTTATTTTAAAGATATTTTATATACAGCATTATTTAAATGATTTTCCTCTTTAAAATATAGCTGCATCTATATTTCAAAGTAAATTATATGTCTGCCTTGTCTATATTTTACTGAGGGACCAAGTACACTCCATACGTGAAGGCAGGAGGTGACCTCCGCCAAGTTTGGAATTGGCTTTTTCTGTTCATTCTTATATTTTTACCTTATGCTTCAGGATCTTGTCCGAATCCTTGTATCAAGCATAAACATTTTTATTGAGAGCCTAAGGTGTATAAGGCTCTATAACTGTGCTTAGCAGCCAAAGCTTGGAAGGTGAAAGCCAGATGCCCAGAGGGAGGGATTTGGCCAGAAGACTTGGGACAGGTTGGAGAACTTGGTTGTCCTATGAGGGCACCCATGTCCACAGCCATTCTGTGAGTTCTCCACTGATGTCACTGGAAGGGACAGGGACTCAATTAACCCTGCATGTGCAACCTATAAAGCCCTCCCTGTTGAATCAGACTTTCACTTACCTCAGGTCCAAGGAAAGAAAAATTCACTAGCAAATAATTTGGCAAGCACTTTGCAATAAAACATTTACATACTCATTTGGGCCCTAAATGAATGATAACTAACAATAGGAACAAATACTGTTAAGTAGCCCAATCATATCATTTTAAAACTCTCGCCAATGTTTATGAAGTCCCATCTACCTTACCAAAAAAAAACACTGATTGCTCACAGAGACTGCTTTTTTCCTCTTTTTGTAACATTTGTTTTCCCATTTCCTTTATTATCTCCTGTTGGAAAACTGTTTCTAGCATTAATTTGCTTATTCTAAATATGATGGCAAAAATTCATCCGATTTATTGCCCAGACTCCCTGGTGCCCATGAATATGATCCGCAGGATATTAAGGGGAAATCAAGTTTTTGCTATTTTTGAACTGCCTTGACATTAGCTGCTATCATTTAGAAACTGTCGGAAATTAGCCAGTATATGAAGGGGTTCTGACATATTATCAGCTGACAATTAAACTGAGAATGAGGGTCATTAGTGAAGGTACATCAGCTGTCAAACAATGCCCAAGGCAACCACTATCCACACTGAGCATAAAAAGATACTTTTTGTCCCTCTGTAACCCATAATAATATTAAGCATGAGGGTATACTAGCAATTACTCCCAAGCTATCTCAGAATGAGAAAGGAAAGCTAAGTATTTAAGGATATTGCATGAGATGTGCTTTGAAGGCTTTTAAAAAAGTTTTCAGTTTAGTGGAGGATGCATGTCTGTTTTGAACTTGGAGGAAGGTATGAGATATGAGCCTTCCTACCAAAAGGGTTATAAGAAGCCCCTCCATTGCCTGTTACAGGTACAGAACTTCAGAGCACAGAGCACAGCAGCACATTCCATAATCATCCGTCACTTTAACGACCATATTGCAGGGAACTTCAGGAGCCGCTTAGAAACAGTAGTTGATATGAACTTGATATCTCAAATGTAGACATTAAGATTTAGTAATAAGAAACCCTTAGAAAGCCAATAGAATCCACACATAAAAGGCTAGAAATATCACATGTAGTGGTAAAGTTTTTTCCTGTTGAAAGTGAGACGTCTTTGAAGATTTCTGAGAAGGGTAATGACTTAAGCCTATCTAGTCTCTGTGCCTCTCTGTAAGACAAGGAGATGACACAAGCTTGGGACATTTATTCCTTAAGGCTAGAAAAGACACGTCAAAGGAACTTAATTAATGCACACTCATCAGTTAATGAATATTCACATCAATTAATCATTGCCTTACGTTAGCACATCTTCGCTGACAATATGAAACACTGATTAGACGAGAGAGAGGCTAGAGGTACCAGAACTCCTGAGGAGGTGACTGCAACTGCTGGGAAGACGAGCTCATCCTTTATACCAAGACAGATGGTTGGGAAGGTGGATATAAAAGGTACTGTAGAAACAGAATGAGTAGAAACTGGTGATTGGATGCACATCTGAAGAAGGAAGAGAAAAGAGTCTTGTAACTCAAATGAATAGATACGTCATGGTGCTTTTCTCAAAGATAACAAAGGCTTAAAGAGGAAGAGTGCAGTGGGGTGCAGGGGGTAAAGGAGAGAAGTATGTTTGGGATACCTTGAGTACAAAGTTTCTGTTTGACTTGCGGGCAGAATCCATGATGTGGGGCTAGAGCTCAGGATTAGTCAGCTAGAGATGTTAGGAAGCCAAGATGTTTGCTTAGATTTCAAACGTGTAACTAGATTTAGGAATTGAATCTCCAACGGAATTGCATATCAATCAACATTTTCACATCTACCGCCTGCCATCAGGCTTTCCGCATGTGTTCACATATATATATATATTCTGTTCATATTACTGAGCACCTACGATACGTCTGGCTTCGTTTTTGTTCTGGGGATACAGAAAACAGGAGGCAGTGTTTTTATTCTCACACAGAATATCTTCCAAGAGAAGACTGACCCAAATCAAATGAGTAACAAATATATTATAAAATTTCAAGTAGGATAAGTGTGTTGAAGAAGAAAAATCAGGGAGGGAAAGGGAGAAGTATTTCTTAAACTAAAGATTTACCGCTATAGTTGAGATTTCAACTAAGGACTAATTAATGGCCTTTCTCCTGTTATTTTTACTGCAAATAATAATATGTAGAAATCAAGTGCATTATGTGCCTCCTCTGAGGTCATTCAGATGAGATGGACCAGCAGGACTTTTTTTTTTTTTTTGCAGTTTTTGGCCAGAGCTGAATTTGAACTGCCACCTCCAGCACATGGGGCTCCTTTGAGTGCTTCCTTTGAGCCACAGGCACTGCCCAGACCAGCAGGATTTTCTGGTGAATATCCTTAAGCTTTATCTTGAGGGCTGTGACCCTAATTTAGTTATAACTGTCTTCTTTATGAGAGTGAAGAACCATCCCCCAAAGGCCCACAGCTATACAGAGAATCCATGACAGTAAGTAGGATTAGACATGTTATAGTCACAACACTGGAAATTAATTATAATCTTTACCAGAATATCATTTCTTTCTTTTAATCAGTCTATTTTTACAAAGTATATAGGTAGTAAAATAAAATTCATTTTTACTGCTCATCCAAACCTTAATTATGACTCATTATGTGGTTATGCATGATGTTTTAATAAAATCTGTCTTACCCAGAAGTCACCGGGAGTACGGAGTGAAATATAAGAAGGTAATAAACAAAAAGTGTTGAGCTTTCATCCTCGGAGAATACTTCAAGTGAACTTGTCAAGAAAAGTTACTGGTGTTCTATTAGTTGAATACATTTTTTCCCAACTGTCATTATGCTCATAATTTAACACAAAGAGTGATGATGTAATTATATATCTACCCATGCTGAGAATGTATCAGAAATACGCTTTCGAAGGTAGTTTCACGAGGCTATTATCTCTAATCACATTGTACTCTCATATGAACCTGAAATAAAATATAAAAAAAATTAAATGTAACAATATGTTAAAAATGAGAATACCTGTATTAGATTTAATATTCTACTCTAAAATAAGATCAATTGAAACCTAGAAAACGGAATCAAGTTTAAAATTAGGCAAATGATGTGTCAGGTGAAGAATAAATATGACCAATGAGCATTTTTAAAAAGGGGCTATTTTCTGAGATAAATTTTACACATAAGAAATCAAATACTAGATTCAAAGATTGACAACAGTGACAGACAGATTGAACCATTTTAAAGCCCATTAAGTTTTCTGTACAGAAGGGTTCGTTTATATTCTGTGCTTGCCGTGGCTTGCTATTCATTTCATAGGATGGGGACACTTTTCTCAAGCCTCAGACTACATTGATTTCTTCCACTCTCTGACCCTCCTTTGCTGCTTCTTGAGACCTCACTCTCTTCTACGCAGGCTGTCAATGTCGGCATTCCTCACGATTTTATCCCAGAGCTCCTTCTCTTTTCAAGTGAAACCCTCTCGCTAGGTAATGTATTACTTTGCCATTCGTTCATTTATTCGTTTACCCAACAAATACGTATCCAGTGGCTCCGGTGTCACATTGTCCCAGGCATTTGGGACACATCACTGAGCAAAGCAGACACAATCCCTGTCTATAGAGTACTTGCACTGTCGCAGATTTTGAGTACCATATTTATGCTTTTGACCTCCAAGTTTATATATCTTCAGTCTCCATCTGTTCTCTGAGCTCCAGATGTACTCACTTACTGGTTCTCCACTTGGATATTTCAGAAGCATCTCAAATTCAACATGTCTAAAACGGAACTTTCAAGTTGGGGGTAAAAGTATGAGTCTAGTGTTTTCCACCTCAAAAGGGACATCGACTTCCTTCCATCTGAAAAACCCAGAAATGTAGGAGTAACCCTTGTCCTATCAACTTCATCTGTTAAGTATCGATCCACTTTTCTCTAATTCTACTCTCACCATCCTAAATTAGGCTAAGTCATCTCTTTGGGATCTTTGAATGGGTCCCCCTGCATCATTCCTTCCCTATTCCTATTCTCCACAGCCAGACGATACTTTAAAAATGCAAATCTAATCATGTATGCTCCTTTAGGATGAGGGTCAAAATCCTTCGCAAAGCCTGCCAGACATTACATGATGTGGCTTCACTCTGCCTCTCTCCTCTCTCTATATAGCATGCTCATGTTTGATCTTGGCTCAGCCAACAGGCTTGCCTTCAGATTCTCAAACACACCAAGTGTTTTCAAAAGTACAGTCTGCACATGTTTTTCTTTTATGCTCCTAAGTGGTTAATGTCTAGATATCAGTCTGTTGTTGATGTCATGAAAAAATACCACAGGCTGGGTGTCTTAAACAACAGAAATTTATTTTCCCACATTTCTGGAGGCGGGAAGTCCAAGGTCAAGGTGCTGGCAGGGCTGGTTTCTCCAGAGGCCTCTCTGCTTTGCTTGTGGTCTGTTACCTTCTCGCTGTGTCCCTGGATGGCCTTTTCTCTGTGTGCACATATCCTTGGAGTCTCTTCCACTGCTTATAAGGAGGACAACAGTCCTGTTGAATTAGGTCCCCACCCTTATAGTGTCATTTAACTATAGATACTTCTTTAAAGCCCCAATTTCCAAATATAGTCATTAATTTCCACATATTTGTTAATTTTCCATGATTCCTCCTATTACTGATTCCTAGTCTCTGATCACAGGGGTCAGAAAAGATACTTGATATGATTTCAATCTTCTTAAAATTAAGAGTTCTTTTGTGGCTAATATATGATCAATCCTAGAGAACGATTCATGGTCACTTTAGAAGAATGAGTACTCCATTGCTGTTGGGTGGGATGATTTGTTCTGTGTATGTCTGTTAGATTCATTTGGTCTAGGGCAAGTGCAAGTTCCTTGCTTCCTTATTGATTTTCTACCTGATGATCTCTCCAGTGTTGAAAGTGGGGCATTGAAATCCTTTACTATTCTTGTGTTGCAGTCATTAAATCTCTTTTTTTTTTTTGGAGTTTTGGCTGGGGCCAGGCTTGAACCTGCCACCCCCGGTATATGGGGCCGGCGCCCTACTCCTCGAGTCACAGGCATCGCCCAGTCATTAAATTTCTTAATGTTTGCTTTGTATATTGAGGTGCTCTAATGTTGGGCGCATATATGTATATTTATAATTATTATATCTTCTTGGTGAATCAACACCTTTATCATTATATAATGACTTTCTTAGTCTCTTTTTACAGTTTTTGGCCTAAAGTCGATTTTGTCTAAAACAAATACAGTTACTGTGCCTCATTTCGTTTCCATTTGCATGAATACCCTTTTTCATCTCTTCACTTTCAGTTTCTGAGCATCCTTTAAGGTGAAATGAGTCTCTTGTATGCAGCACATAGTCAAGACTTGCGTTTTTCTTTCTTTTCTTGATTCACCCACTGTGTTCCTTACTTGGAATTACATTCAAAGTAATTGTTAAAGCTAAGAATTTATCGGTGCCATTTTGTGAATTGTTTTCTGATTGTTACATTGGGAGTTAAATGAGTTTTGAATTTTGGAAGAACACAATTCAGTCAATAACAGAAACTTCCTGATTCCTCTCTTTAGGTTCGGGTACCAGTTCTCTATTCTTTTAATGCCTGGTATTTGTTACAATGCATTTCTCATAGTTTGCAATGACCAACACCATTTGCTATGTATGACATCAGATCTCCTATCTCTCTGAACTCTTCTTCTCTTCATTCACTCCATTCCTGTCTAAAAGTACTATTTAAAACCCCCAAATTTTCTATGCTTTTACTTAGAAAAAAATGTTTATTCTTCTTCATACCACCCTCCATAATAGTATCTATTTGTTTGTTTATTTGCTTACTATTTTATTGGCCTACTATAATGTAAGATTCAAGGGTTCAGATACTGTACTCCAAAAGCCTAATACAGGTCCAGAACACAGACAGCACTCAGTAAATATTTTTTGAATAAATTAATGAGTGTGTTTATTTCTGCAGTATTTGATTCATACTGTCTACTCCACCAGACGGTAAGCTCTGTAGTATAGAAAGAATCTGCTATGCTCACCACTGACTCAGCACTTAAGACCTAGTGGCTGGTACATGGAATGTTCTTAGTAAATATTTGCTAAATGAATGAATTTTTTAAAAGGCAGAACTAGTGAAAGTTTATAGAAAACATCTTGAAACAATTTTCAGAGCATGAACAGAAGTGGTAACATTTTTAGCTATTTCACAATTCATTTTGATTTAGCGGGGTACACCCTCAGTTTAAGCATGTCTTTACTGGGCCAAATCTCTGTTAGGAGCCATAAAACTGCCATCAGAGTGCTATGAAAATTACAGGAGAAAGGAAATAACAGTATTTTTATTTCTAGAAATATTTCTTCTCTAAGGACCAAGTATAATCCCAGATTATTATTTATTTGGAGGGTCCTTTAGTTCACTAATGAATGGGATTCCCAGGCCAAATTATTTGGATGTTTTGTATGGATTAAAATAAATGTCTTAAAAACAAGGCAATAAAAAAACCCAAGTATTATTCAGAAAACGGATATGTTTCCTATGTCTATTTTATTTTTAGAGAATCTTAAAAGGAAGGAAAAAAGTATCATTATATTTAGATTATTTATTCATTTAGAATTTGTCAAAAGTAGGTATAATTTAATAAAGACTATATATTTAATATTTGAAAATTCTTAGAGAATTGTGTTCTTTCTTTTTTAAAATATCCTAGTTTGATATTGAGAAGTTCATGAGGCAAAAAGGGAACTACATCTACTGCCACTTTGATTTGTCTCATCACATAGAGAAAAGACTGAGAAAGAGTATTTGTTTAATAAGTTCAAATGTAATATTTTTCCTCTTCACAATAGAGTGAAATTCCAAATGATGTTATTTCTTTATGAACATCTAGAAATTTCCCTTTTATTCCTAAAAAATTCTTTTTCCAAAATCTTCTCTACCCTGACTTATTTCCATTTCATAGCTTAATCTATAAAAAGTACTTTTTTAATAATTTAGTATTTTTTAATATGAGCGACTATTTGGAAAAAATAAAATTCACAACTGTTTTATCATTCAATTGTAGTTATAATTTAAGCATCAACAAATACATTGGCAAACATCAAAACAAAACAAAAACCTATCCTTATCAATATAAAGAGTAACAGAAATAAAGACAGGTAAAGACTACAGAATAACACATATCAAAGAGTAAACTCAGGAAGAATAAAGATAGCTACCACCAAAGGGTAGTCCCACTCTGTTTTGATAATTACAACGTAGATTCAGTTTATATTTAATTTATGTTACAGCCACAGGAAGATTTAAAGAACTAAGTTTTCAAATCACTTCTAGATCATTTCTTTGAGCTTCCACATAGTAGAAAGAGGGGAACATCATATACTTAAGTTTAATGGCTAAATCACTAGAGAATCTTTTTTTTTCTTTCTATTATATGAGATCATCAGGATTTATATGAGATCTTTG
This sequence comes from Arctocebus calabarensis, assembly GCA_963573935.1. Lineage (NCBI taxonomy): Eukaryota > Metazoa > Chordata > Mammalia > Primates > Lorisidae > Arctocebus > Arctocebus calabarensis. The sequence continues at coordinate 9,203 of CAUYON010189741.1, forward strand.
TTTTCCATATATGTAACATCCATTTGAGCAAGATTTCTTAACCTTGGCATTCTTGATATTTGGGGGTTGGGGGTAACTTCTTGTTGTGAGTCTGTGCAATGTGAAAGGTTTAGTGGTATCCCCAGCTTCTACTCATTAGATGCCAGTAGAACCTCCTTTCCAGTTGGGATAACCAAATGTGTCTTCAAACAGTTCTATATATCTCCTGGGAATGCCCAAATTCCCATTGATGGAGAACCACCAACTTATAGATTTTATCATGATCTTTGTAAGCTACTTAATACATGAGCATTTATGAAGCACTTAATGTATCTCTTTATGTTCTACATGGGGCTCAAGAGAAGACTCAGATATAGTTCCTTCTCTTAAAAAGCTGAGCCTATCGCAAAAGATGATATCACTGGAGTGCAACAGAAGACATTATACTTGAATCTACGTGTCCTCTATTGCTAACAGATACTTTTCACTGTTTCTAAATGGTCTTTGCTTCTCAAACAACAACTATACTTCTGCTATTTTCTTTGTCCAGTCTGTCTCATGGTGATGCTGGCATTTATTTAATGCCATCTTTTGTGAAAATGTCATACTATGCATTGCTACCATCATTCAATCCAATTTCAAAAAGCAATACATAGATAATATCTCTTAAAATATGTATACTTTTTTTTAGGCACTCCCAGTGGTTAAATATGGGGTAGGTTTCTTAAAAACTGTGCCTGGAATTTGAACAGGTGATGCAACTTTTCTTAAAAGTGGTCTCAGTTTCCAGATCAGCAGTTGAACAGCAGCTGGCAAGAATAATCAAAGGTGGGGACTGCATCTTTAGGACTGATGAAAAATAAATAGAAGGGAAGGTGTAAATGTTTTTTCCCCTCCCGAGAAAGAGTCTCACCCTGTTGCCCAGGGTAGAGCGCTGTTGCATCATAGCTCACAGTAACTCCAAACTCCTGGACTCAAGCGATCTCTACCTCAGGCTCTGAGTAGCTAGGACTACAGGCGTCCGTTACAATGCCCAACTAGTTTTTGTATGTTTAGAAGAGATGAGGTCTTGCACTTGCTCAGGCTGGGAAAGTGAAAATCTTAAATGGGGGAAGAACTACAGTTTTGGATTGGGTAGAAGACCAGGGCAGGATCAGATTCTCGAATGTGCTGGCCAGTTCCATAAATGCTTCAATATTAATTTCAGAGCCTGAACACACGTCCACTTGTTCTGGAGGGCCAGTGGAAACTAATATTTTTGATTATTAAAAAGTTCTGTGTCTGGGCGGCACCTGTGGCTCATCGAGTAGGGCACCAGCCCCATATACCGAAGGTGGCGGGTTCAAATCCAGCTCGGCCAAACTGAAAAACAGAAAAAAACAGCCAGGCGTTCCGGTGGTCGCCTGTGGTCCCAGCTACTCGGGAGGCTGAGGCAAGAGAATCACCCAAGCCCAGGAGTTGGAGGTTGCTGTGAGCTATGTGATGCCACGGCACTCCACCGAGGGCGATAAAGTGAGACTCTGTCTCTACTAAAAAAAAAAAAAAAAAGTTCTATGTCTGGTGAATGATTAAACATGTACATATAAAAATTATACTTGGGATCTAGGTTTTACTCCATCCTAAATTAGCTATTATCAGGTTAATGTATAATTTAAATTCCAAGGGATTTAAGGTTCATAGAATAAACTTAACACTTAAGCATTTTATCTTGGCTATAATTTTTCTCAAGGGATGTTTTTGAATATTTTTAATATCATTCATTCCAATTAATGAATGTAAACTTCATTTAATTCCCTACAGTACCCCAAGATAAAGTTTAATAATATCATGTAAAATAATTCTGAAATAAACACACACATACAGATGATCAAGAGCTAGACGGGCACCTACAGATAAGGCAACAATGATCACATACGGATTACATCCATTATCAAGACAAATTAATAGTGATTTAAACTAATTTAATTAAGGCCTGGTGCACTGACATTTAAAACCACATTTATCAACATGGGATCTCCTTTGGGAGGCTGAGGTGGGCACATTGCTTGAGCTCAGAAGTTGACACCAACCTGAGAGAGCGAAACCCCACCTCTAAAAGATAGCTGGGTGTTGTGGAAGGCGCCTGTAGTCCCAGCTACTCTGGGAGGCTGAAGTAGGTGGATCACTTGAGCCCAAGAGTTTGAGGTTGCTGTGAGCTGTGATGTCACAGCACTCTACCAAGGGCAACACAAACTGAGACTCTGTCTAAAATAAAGTAAAATCAACCAAAAACCCTGGATCTCTAGTAGGATATGCAGCATTTGTGAGATTCAAAATTTCACATTTAGTAATGGAAATGGTCAATACTTGTAAAAAGCAGATCCTTTGTGAATGCACGTGCAAATCTACAAACCACATATGAAGCAGCCATCATTCCCAGCTAGAAACCCCAAAGGTGCACACATCCACGGGAGTACACCCACATGCACAAACACTCCTAGTTTTTATGACCATGTTAGCTAAACATCTCTTTCCCTAATATGGAAACCAAGAAACAATGAAGTTAATAAATTTCCCCCTAAAATTATCTTAAGTATAATACAGGTAGAATGATGATGCCGGTGTGGGTGTTGGCATGTTTATGAATATGAATGAGCATAGAAAATTATTACATGTGATTCTAAGTATTGTTCTTTTGACAAGAAGAGAAGAGATAAAGATGACACTTCATAATCACGGATGGTGTAGATGACTATAGAAAACTATTCTTTTTATGAAAATTTACAGTAGTCACAGTCTTCTTTTGGGTTAAAATATGCTTTTGTTTTAATTCAAGTATTTAGGAAGGCATCTTGATTACACCAATTTAGGTTGCCACATTAGGAATTGACTAAAATGAAGAGCCTATAGCTGACAGTATTAATATACTTTCTCATTTATTTAATCTAATATCAAAAATGATTTGGGAAAGTGAATAAGAAAAAATGAATGGTTACAAATTGATACTCACAAGCCAATTAAAAACATGTAAATATTTACACTTATACATGGACTAAAATTTCTGTTATAAAAATATAAATAAATATGAATACATTATAACAACGTAATAAATACTTGAGGATCCACAGCAGGGCCAAGAGCAAAGCAAGGCCACTTTGATATTTAGAACCGTATTTATCAACATTGATTCTCCTCTGGAAGTTGAGGTGGGCACATTGCTTGAGCTCAGGACTTTGACACCAACCTGAGCAAGAGTGAGACCCCCACCTCTAAAAGACAGAGGTGGGGGTCTTACTCCATTCTATCCCATACAAACATCCCCATAACATTTATTATTTCTATTACATTTATTTAGATCCAGGTCTGTTTATTCTCTCTGTACTGTGAATTTCCGAGGACTGATAGTTATAATTCGTCTCATCACCCTTAGTGTCTATCAGTATTGCAAAGGGAAAGTAAAAAGAAATCTCTAATGGATGATTGATTACAGCTTTTTGACTGTCACCATAAAACAGACATTTTTAAAATTTCAATTGTGACAAAATGTTCTATTAAACTATTGCAAAATCTCTCAACTTACACAGAAAACATCTTTTACATTTCACAGTTTGTACTCAACGTATATTAATGCTTCTGCTTTAATACCAGAGATAAACACGGCTAGATTTACAGTGGCCGATAAGGTGCTTCTGTTTTATCCACTCAACTATTCATGATAAAAACAGAAACTGTAACTACATAGTGACATTTTAACCAAATTCTATTTTTATGTGCTTAATATTTCTGACTTCTATGTCCTCATCTAACCAAAATTCCAAATTAACCAGCACATGATGCAGCAAACGTTTATTAAATATTACTGTAAAATCAATTTATGCATAATATCTAATTTTACATATCTAATTTTAACAGTTTTCTGTTTTTATTTATGTTTACATTTTCACACAAAAACTCATTTTTCAAGTAAGACATTAGTACCAAAAAAGAATTTTTTTTTATCTTATACTAGACTTATTTTGATAATTTACTTCAGGGAATTTGAAATAAATCTGCTATATTGCCTGTCAACAATATAGAACAAATTATTTCCCACATTGAAGTAATTAAGGTATAAAATCTGACAGCTGTTTTGTGTTAAAAACTAGGTCTGATAATTTGACAATTTCTCCCCTACTTATTTTTTTAAAAAGATCATAGAATCCTACAAGAGGAAAGATTATATTTTCCACATTTTCCTTATCTTATTGGGTATGTTTTATCTTAAAAAAGATCTTGACAGTAAAACCTCTAGATATATTTTTGAGAACAGACACACCAAAATGCTTCAGCATTTCAATCTGCACCTACAGAAACGTTCTTACTTTAGAAAAGCAAAGTCTCCAAGGGGAAGCAACCAGTATTTCTCTTATCTTACACAGTCAATTCCATCATCTACCACTTGGCAACATTTACGAGATTCAGGGTATTTGGGTTTTTTTGTTTTTTTAACTTTTTTTTTATTGTCTTTAATGTTAAATCAGAGCTGTGTACAATAGTGCAATCAAGGGGTACAATGTGCTGGTTTCATATACAATCTGAACTATTTTCATCAAACTGATTCTTTCTTTCTTTTTTTTTTAGACAGAGTCTCACTTTATAGCCCTCAGTAGAGTGCCATGGCA